>OU015502.1:141633834-141658834 GCA_907164885.2 Dolomedes plantarius
TGACGACTTTATCTCCTGTACGCAAGTTGTATGTTATCAAGGTGCGAGTGCTCGGTAGTTAAAATTTAAAAAAGAAAAAGGATTAAAAAAATATTAAGTTCAAAAATACCTAAAGAGGAGGGGGAAATATAACTGTAAAGTTAAATTATTACAGTGAAGTTAAATTGAAAAGAAGAAATGAGAAATTTTAAGGTAATGAAAAATTAGAAAAGACTAATGATCCACGATAAAAGTAATTAAGGTAAGAAAAGGCCCAAAAAAGCAATTACACATAAGAATACAAAAAAGTAATTTTTTTTTATTGTTTGGAAAAAAAAATTTTTATTAAGGTTTTATACTTTTTTTAAAAAATTATTTTAAAATTCGAGGTTGAATAGGAACTGCAATTAGAAAAAAAAAAAAAAAAAGACCCTCCCCAGGGCCATACACTTCATATTGAGTTAATTGCGGAGTTCTAAGGGGGAAAGCTAAAAATAGCAATAGTGGAAAATTTGGAAAAAGTAAACACGGACTGGGATCGAACCCACTACGTTCAAATCAATAATAGTTTTACGTAACATTTCTTTAAAAAAAATAGTGGTAACATTGTAAGTTTTTACACAGGCGAAAATAGTTTGTTTGCATAATTATTATTTTTTCGCAATAAAAGGCTCGCAAATACATTTTATTGACTTTTATATTAGTATTTCAGCTTTGTGATCAACATTAAATTTCCATATCAGTGTTCTCGTGTTAAATTTATCGAAACTTTTACAATTGTTTGCTGTTCTTTGTTTTCACACTGACTGTATAGATATAATTAATATATATATATATATATATATATATATAATATATATATATATATATATATTTATTTATTTATTTATTTATTTATTACAGACCTGCCAACTTTTACCCCGGCAATGCCGGATTTTTAATGCGTCTTTCGGGTTTCCGGAATGGACACTATTATTACCGGATTTTTAGTTACATAACAAAAATATCTGCTCAGTTCAGGTCATCTGTGTCGAGGGAAACCTTAGAAAATTTGCTAATATGCAAATCGAACCCACAAGGACACTGTTATGAAGAACAATTTCACAATGAATTTTTAAAACGAGCAAAATCGGCTACAGTAAATACTACAAAAATTCCAAGATTTTCTGCAATTAATTAAAACAAACATTATAAAGGAATAGAAGAACTCAAAATATAGACTGCTGGGGTCCCTGCTAGTGTAAATACGATGTACATTAAAATGTACGATTACAAATTTCAGATATATATCTTTTGTTTAATATTATAATTTCAAGTTGTGCTGAACAGCAAAGAAATATTTTGAACTATGTATTATTATTAAAGAGATCCTATAAACTATAAGTAACTATACATTAGAATTCTTTTATTATAATTTTTTACTATACTGTTTAGTGTTATGTCGATTATTTTATGCACGGTAGAATATTGCAGGATTTTACTCTTACTGAGGTTGGCAGGTCTGCATATATATTATTATACCGATTATATATGTATATAAATATGTATATATATATATATATATATATATATATATATATATAATTATAATGTAGATGCGTCAGGATGTGTTCCTATCCGCATCGGACAGATCTTGGCTCGTTGTTTTCGCGAGATCGTTCTCGCCCAATCGGTTCCCATTTGGCGCTATTCTATATCTCTCTCTCTCCCGCAGTCGGGAGAGATAAAAAAAAAAAAAAAAACAATCCCTCCCCTCCCCCGCTCCGAAATGCGTCAGATGGGCGCGGTCGGCGGGTGAGGGTGCGGGGGAAATGGAACCCAAAAAAAGCGGGCAGACGATAAAACGGAGCGACTTCCGCACTTGAGGAACTTGCGCCTGTGAGAGCCACTCACCGATCCCTGGAAGCTGACACGTTGTGGGGTGGTGGGGTGTGGTGCTTCATTTTTCAGAACAAAAAAAAAAGTGTTTCGCCTCGTGTAAAGGAATTTCGGCGACGTCAAAATGTATCGATGTTTTGCGACCCAATGCAACTTTGTGAAATCCGATTTTTTTGGGTTTAATGGACCATCGGTCTTTTCTTCATGTTGCTTGCTACAAATGAAATGTCTACTTCATACGATTTGGGTCTACTGATTCCGTGGTTGTACTGGCGAAATCTATATATTGCAATTAATGCCAAAAAAAAAAAAAAAAATCATGTATTTACTAAAAAAATTGTGACAGATTTTTTTATACAGACAAAATGTAGAAGAAAATATTCAAATGAAATCTAATAGAACATACTAAAGAATATAGTACAGTTTGAGGAACATTTCTTTTACTGTATTTTAATATTTTTTTTTTGATCATGTCCAATCGTCTGTCACATTAGCAAGAAGAAAAAAAATATATATTTTTTGTCAATTTATTTCGCTGTTAGGCACCTGACGCAAAATGAGTTTAAAGTATCACAAAAAGAAAAGAAACCACTTGATCGGCATTTAATAAATTAAATTCTAAGAATGAATCTTTAAAAATTCACCAACATCAGAAAATGGAGGTAAAGATTCGAAAAAGATGTCATTTTAAAGGAATTTTTAGGATCTTTCTCGCGATGTAAATTTTATAACCCTCAGCTTATCATTTTAAATGTAAACTTTAAAGAATGTTATAAAAATCTTTCTTAGTGAACCCCTACACTATAAGAAGAATCGCCATGTAAAATTTCAACCTTTTAGTCAGTCAGTTACGGAACTGTTTTTTATATATATATATATATATATATATATATATATATATATATATATATATATATATATATATATATATATATATATATATATATATATATATATATATATATAGATAAATTTTTTTTAAAAAATTCAATTTACTTTTCACCAGGTGATACTGCCGCACTTTTTCTATTTAAAAATGAACCCGTAAACGCAATTAAAATAAGACGTGTGGCTCTTACATGATTATTGAAGTTCAGTCGATCGAATACAAATTTCATAGGAAAATTAACCAATCTTCAACCAATCAATTTTTCTTTCTTAAGTAGATGCCATTTTTTTCCATGTTTTTATTAACTCGCTTTCTTGTTTGTGTGTTTGTCTGGTACAAATCTTGCAATCGATTTTTTACTAACTTCACGACTAGCTAGACATTTGCAACTTTTAGAATACCTCAGAACACGGTGGCAATGCATTCTTTTGATACTTTTAGCGATCTGTAAGCAATATTGAATTCATTTTCAGTTCATTTTGTTTTGTAGACAGGTGCAGCCATCTATCGCCGGGACGGGAACGAAAAGTTGAACGCGAGTTAACTTCCCATTAACTTCATTTTCTTTCAAGTTGATGGGATAATTCATCCAAAAAATTTTTAAAAAAAGTATTTATTGATACATAGAATTGTCAAGTTTATAGGATTCGACAGAAAATTTAAAAACGTGGTATATAAAAAGTTCTTTTTATCTGGTAATTATTATATATTTAATGTATCCTATTTTCTTTATATTTTGTTTGTTTGTGGTAGTCTCTCTAGAACAGGGGTGGACAGACTTTTCCAGGGTACGGGCTACTTCTAATTTTTTCAAGGTGTTGCGGTCAACCCAGTGGCTTAGGGGGCGTTCACTAATTACGTGAGGTGAGTTTGGCGATTTTTCGACGACCCCCCCCCCCCCCTGGTGAGATGTCGTGAGATTTGGCTCGACCCCCTCCTCCCCCCCCCCTTAATCTCACGTGAGATTTTTCAAAATGCGTATTTTTAGTGTAAATACGTTAATCTGTGCTCGATTGCGTCGGATTTATTTAAAAAAACATAATTAGCCTAATTATTTTTAAATAGGACTAGTTAAGACTGGTATTTAAGACTACTAAGAACGTAGTCTAGAATCACGGTGAAGAAAATCGAACAATAAAATACTTAAATAGGAACTACTAAAATTCGTAAAAGAATAGTCATTCAAATTCAGTCCACGGGGACTCGTGTGTGGTCAGATGAAGACAGATTTAGAATTTATTACGTTAACATCAATGGGAAGACTGAGTTTGCATGTCCCTAACTAAGGAATCATA
Organism: Dolomedes plantarius; assembly: GCA_907164885.2. Lineage (NCBI taxonomy): Eukaryota > Metazoa > Arthropoda > Arachnida > Araneae > Dolomedidae > Dolomedes > Dolomedes plantarius. The sequence goes on from OU015502.1 coordinate 141,637,876, forward strand.
ATTAGGCGTATATCAATGGCAATTTTCTTATACCATGGCATCCGTGCTTTCCAAGCAGAAGTTCAGTCCCGGTCTAGTGCAATGTAAACAGAACCCTTACTGCCGCCCTAACTGGGGTCTATTTATGACGTAGTCTAATCGGTTTCGAAGTTAAGACATCGTGAGCGATCGACCAAAATTGGCTTCGCGGTCGACTTGTTGGCCACCCCTGTTTATAGGTATTTTGCGTCATAAAAAGGGTGTTTTCACTGTTATTATTTTTTTCTCTTTATATTTTTAATGAATGCTTAAAATAAACAATAAGTTTCAATGTTAGTTCTATAAGGTATCCTGTAAATATAAATGACCGTATTATATGCAAAAGAAATGCGCGTTTAACTATTTTAATTAGGCTTATTTTTGATATAATTAATGAATTATTAATATTTCATCTTTAAATTTTAACCACTTTTACATATCTATGGTACTAATCACATATTCAAATTTCAAGCAAATCCATTGAAGAGAAAAAAAAAAGTTAGGTTTGAAGGTCCACTGTGCCCTTGAGAGAGAGCTGAAATAACCTTTGATAAAGAGAGGTCCATTCAATGATCTGTGTATAATCTGTAGTAGTTTAAGCAAAAGAGTTGAATGCAAAATTCTGTGCATTGCCTGTCCTGGTAGGATCAAAGTCAGCTCGAGATTTAGAGAATGCAAAAGTCACGTTTGTAGTCTCGTGCACTGTCCAGGCCACTGCAGTCCACGACCACATTCGCAACGGAACCTCGGCTCGTTAGGGGGTGTCCATTAATTACGTGAGGCTTTTAGGGGGGTGGAGGGAGTCGAGCCGAATCTCACCCTGTCTCACGTGGGGGAGAGGGGGGGGGGGTCTCGCCAAATATCACGTCATTTTTTTTCCCGCAAGAAACAGCGTAAAATTGCGAGAAAACTGGGTTATATTAAGTCAAACATGTTTCTACACTAAAATATGGCTAAATCCTACACAATAGTTCAAGTAGTCACTCTCGAGACCACACACGAGTCCCCGTGGACGGAATTAGAATGACTATTCTTTTACGAATTTTAGTAGTTCCCATTTAAGTATTTTAGTGTTCGATTTTCTCACTGTGATTCTAGACTGCGTTCTTAGTAGTCTTAAATACTAGTCTAAACTAGTCTTAAATAAAAATAATTAAGCAAATTATGTTTATTGAAATAAATCCGACGCAGTCAAGCACAGATTAACGCATTTACACTAAAAATACGCATTTTGAAAAATCTCACGTGAGATTAGGGGAGGGGGGTCGTCGAAAAATGATCCATATTCCTCATCCTTTTACGAGGGAAATGAAACGTAGGGGATATAATGGCACCTCAAACAACAGCATACCGTAATATTTCCCCAACACCCCATTCCTTCTTGTTCAATTATTCGAGGAGGCACATTATGAATTTCAACTCGGACACCACTGTCTTTAAATTTGGAGAGCACGTCACCGAAACCCTATTGAAGCTCGTTGCTTCTGGTCGACGTTGGGGATTGTCTTCTCACAAATCCAATCTTATCCAGCTTGTTTTTAATGCCATTTCTTTCAGCCTACTGAAAACATAGTTTTCCCAGATCAGAATACGTCATTCCAAAGTACAGTTTTGCTCAAAGTAAAACATGCTGTTTAAATTTCACCATCTTCTTGTTCTGTGAAATAGGGATGCGACATCGATGTCGATGTTTTCAAAACATCGATGTTTTGATAAAAACATCGATGTTCTAAACTTCGATTTAATGAAGTCGATTTTTTTTTTAAACATCGATGTTTTACGTTGTCTCGATGGGTTTTTTTTTAATGGAAAAGTACCATAATTTTCACTCTCAGTAAATGTAAGTCTGAATTCTGAAAAGGACGAATACAAAAGGGGGAACGAGACAAATGGGAATTTACAACAAATGAACCAATCAGAGCGCTCGGAATGTTCTCGACATTCCAGAACCTTCCATGGAGTTTTAATTTATAAATAGTATAAACACGAGCGGCTATTTAAGTTTCTGTGTTGTTCTGGTTTTAACGTTAATTAATATTAAGATGCCTCCCTAAAGTACTGTTACTAAACCAGTTTTAAAGAATGAATGTTCAAACATCGATGTTTTTTGGGCGATGTTTTGTTGACCTTGGGTGCAAGAGGTATACCGTCTACTATAGCCAAAGGAGATGCTGGGTGCAGTATTGTCAGAGGTGGGTGGCAAAACACCTCTCATTCAACTATGGTGATAGTAAGTGAAGACAGACCTGCTCGTCTTAATTGTGGCACTCATCCCACGAGACACGTATGTGTTTTTCACGAAGTCCGGACGGGGCGACACAGAAGACAGGCTCTACTCTTCACAACATCTTCAGGTCTCATCATTCAGCCAGTACATTCTCTTCATCCATAGTTTCTCAGGATGTGACACTACGTCAGCGATTTATGGTAAAAGCAAAGCAGCAATAGTGCAATGTTTCCAGCGGTATGCCAATGAAACAACAAACATCGCCAAAGTTTTTTTATGACTCCAAATCTTTACAAGGAGACATTGCTGGAGCTGAGGAACGAATGTTCCTGCTCATGTTCCAGGTCCCGCTAAATGAGCATGATCTCAATCACCACAGATACCTTTCATTTATCTTTGCTCGTACTGTCCCCATTAAGTAAATTTAATAATTTATATAATTCATTAATATTCAATAATACGTTATACCCTATGTGGCCAAAAGTATCAGGACACCCCCCCTAAAGAAGTGGATCTAGCAGGTGACGTAATTTGATGCGTAACCGAAAGCTATAAAAGTATTGGTAGTTTACAGTGGAGGGCCCGGCCCATGTACTGCAGTTACCACTACCCTTCCTTAAACTCCCGAAGCTATTGGCAGTGGTTTGTCAGGTCATATTTATGCGTTTGTGAGACGATGAGTTTAGTGAATTTGATCGTGGCGTTATAGTGGGATGCCACATTTGGGGGAAATCAGTTCGGGAAATTTCGGAAGCTAAAATGATAGTGCAGACTTTGAAACTTTTTCCGAAGTATCAGACTGACGGCTTTTAATATACACGAAAGCAGTTGGTGAAATAAATTGTGTATAATCTATTTAATGCAAGTACTTGTTGTTTGAACCTACTTTTGATAACCATTATTTGATTATATGAACAACTTTTATGCATTTTTATTTGTTTTCTTACTTCCTCCTTTGTACTACGTGTTCTTCTGTATATTATGAGATATACATTATACGTGCAGGTATACATAATTTATTATTTATGCGAGTTATAAATACTATACTATCAAATTAAACAGCATACAAAGTGATTAAGATAGTTACAGACCTTGGAAACGAAACTTGAGTGACGAGCATTTTACTAGCAAAATGTCGAAAAGTACCCCTAAATTTCAAAACGCTCTAACTATTTACCGGGTGAAGATAAATTAGCAAAACTATATACATTTTTTAAGGAAATATTTTGCTCTACAACTTATTCTATCACGATTTTTCTGAGAAATGGAAGGGGAAAGAGTTAGAAGAGGAAGTTTGACGAGATACTTGAAGCGCTACCACTTTTTTTGAAAACTTTCATATTCAACGGCTCATATCTCGAAAACGGTAACACTTAGGTACAAACATGGATCTACCATTTGAAAGGGAATTATATCAGATTTATTTTTTGCATTTGACAATTTTCTGTGCGACGTACCGTTTTCGAGATGAACACTGAAGACTGAAAAAAGGGACCTTTGGGACACCCCCCCCCCCCCCCTCCCCGAAATCGGGGGGACTTTATTAGGCGTTGTTCAGGGGAAAAACTCTTACACATCCCTGAAAAAATCTCGACCCCTTTATTTAGTGCGAAATGAAAACCTAATTTGACTGGACTAAAATAACTTCTGTTTAGATGGATTTTTGAATGAGGAACATTACCCCATCGCACCGCTAAATTCTCTTTCATGTATCATGGGAGCAATTCTGCAGTGTTACCATTTAAGCATGCTGTTATCTCGATACTGACAGCTGAAATTTCAATTGACAAAAGGGAAATTGGGTACAAAATAAGTTGAGGTATTTAATCTAGGTGTCGGTATAATTTTAGTGAATAAGATAGTCAAACTAGCAGTTTTAAATATAAAAAGGTTCCGGCGGACATTATCTATATATACGATTTTTTTATAAATATATATATATTTTTCTACATCAATTGTATATATTGACAGTCGTATTTATTATATATATATATAAATATATATATATAAATATATATATATTTAATTATTTTGGCATTAATTGCATACATTGACCATTGTATTTAATTTGAATGTACTCCGTAGCGAAGTACGGGTTTTCAGCTAGTCTCTCTCTATATAAAACACAGTTCCGTGACTGACTGACTGACAGATAACGCACAGACCAAACCTCTGGACCTAAAGGGTTGAAATTTTGCCTGGCGATTCTTCTCATAGTGTAGGGGTGCACTTAGAAAGATTTTCGAACACTTCTTAGATTTTTTTAAATTAAATTTTTAAGCTGTTTATGTAACATTCTTTAAAGTTTGCATTTAAAATAATAATCTGGGGGTTATAAAATTTATATCGCGAGAAAGATCATCAAATTCCTTTTAAAATGAAATCTTTTTCGAATCTTTTCCTCCCTTCTCTGATTTCTGGTGAATTTTTAAAGGTTAATATTTAGAATTTAATTTATTAAATGCGGATCACGTGCTTTCTTTTCTTTTTGTGATACTTTAAACTCATTTTGCTTCACGTGCATAACAACGGAATAAATTGACAAAAAAATATATTTTCTTTTCTTTCTAATGCGCAGACGATTGGACATTATCTCCCCCCCCCCCCAAAAAAAAAATAAATAAATAAAAATAAATAAATAAATAAAATAAAATACAGTCAAAGAAATGTTCCTCAAACTGTACTATATTCTTTAGTATGTTTTGTTAGATTTAATTTGAATATTTTCTTCTACATTATTTTGTTTATAAAAATATCCGTTACGATTATTTATATATATATATATATATATATATATATATATATATATTGTTTGGCATTAATTGCCTACATTGACCGTTGTATTTATTATAAATATTTATTTATTTTGGCATTAACTGCATACAAAGACCGTTGTATTTAATTTGAATGTACTCCGTAGCGAAGTACGGGTTTTCAGCTAGTCTATATATATAAAACAGTTCCGTAACTGACTGACTCACTGACATACAACGCACAGACCAAACCGCTGGACCTAAAGGGCTGAAATTTTGCATGGCGATTTTTCTTACGGTGTATGGGTGCACTAAGAAAGATTTTTGAAAAATTCTTTTTAGATTTTTTTAAATTAAATTTTTAAGCCGTTTTAGTAACTTTTTTTAAGTTTGCATTTAAAATAATCATTTTAGGGTTATAAAATTTATATCACGAGAACGATCCTAAAAATTCCTTTAAAATGAAATCTTTTTCGAATCTGTATCTCTATTTTCTGATTTTTGGTGAATTTTTAAAGATTCATTTTTAGTATTTAATTTATTAAATGCCGATCACGTGATTTCTTTTACTGTTACTTTAAATAAATTTATCGTCACGTGCATAACAACTAAAATAGACAAATTTTTTTTTTCTTTTCTTGCTAATGCGGCAGACGATTGGACATTATCCAAAAAAATATTAAAATACGATAAAAGATATGTTCCTCAAACTGTACTTTATTAACTGTACTGTATTCTTTAGTATGTCCTATTAGATTTAATTTGAATATTTTATTCTACACTATTTTGTCTATAAAAATATCCGTTACGATTTTTTTATAAATATATTTTTTCAGTTTTTTTTTACTTCATTTGCATACATTGATCGTCGTATTTATTATAAATATATATATTTATACATATTTTTGGCATTAATTGCATACATTGACCGTTGTATTTAAGTTGAATGTACTCCGTAGCGAAGTACGGGTTTTTAGCTAGTCTATATATATAAAACTGTTCCGTAACTGACTCATTCATTCACTGACTGACTGACTGACTGACATACAACGCACAGACCAAACCGCTGGACCTAAAGGGCTGAAATTTTGCATGGCGATTCTTCTTATTGTGTAGGGGTGCACTAAGAAAGATTTTTGAAAAATTCTTTTTAGATTTTTTTAAATTAAATTTTTAAACTGATTTAAGTTTGCATTTAAAATAATAATTTGAGGGCTATAAAATTTATATCACGAGAAAGATCATAAAAATTCCTTCAAAATGAAATTTTTTTCGAATCTGTACCTCGATTTTCTGATTTTTGGGGAATTTTTAAAGATTCATTTTCAGAATTTAATTTATTAAATGCTGATCACGTGATTTCTTTTTCTCGCACTTTAGATAAATTTATCGTCACGTGCGTAACAACTAAATAGACAAAAAAGATTGTTTCTTTCTAATGCAGCAGACGATTGGATATTATCAAAAAAAAAAATATCCCTTACGATATATATATATATATATATATATATATATATATATATATATATATATATATATATATATATATATATATATATTGCATCAATTGTATACACTGATCGTCGCATTTATTATAAATATATATATTTATTTTTTGTTTGGCATTAATTGCATACATTGACCGTTGAATTCAAGTTGAATGTACTCCGTAGCGAAGTACGGGTTTTCAGCTAGTCTATACACATAATCTTAAATACTGCTGCAGTACGAAGCTAAGGAACTGCATGAGCAGGCAACATCGTTTCGGAGTGAAGTGGCACTCCACGCTGACCTCCGTCCTTGGTGCGGTCACAATGGGCCCGCTTGTTCTCCTCCGAGAGGCGGGGTCAAGTGGCCGACTTCGTTCGCAATCGCTCCAAACACAAACATCTGTCTATAGGCAAACACTGATCGCCGAACAATCTGGCGTTGGCTGCTGGCTCACAACCTTCAACCTCCAACTCTATATACACAATGAGAATAATTAATGTTCCATTTTACCAAAATAAAGATCCATACAATTCATAGCAAGACATTTTTTTTGGTAGAGTAGTGTCTGTTTTTCAAAAAATGCTAGCCTTTACAGGGCCCGATTTAGAAAATTCTTGACTATAGGCATAACTCGGGATGCCTCCCCCCCCCCCCCTAACACTGATGTGGACGTAAAATTTCCAAAACTGACATTAAAAAAAATAATCATGAATCATTGTGAAAGAACCATTTTACCGAGAATTGGCTATTGGAAGTGTAGAAGCCTAGAACATTATCAAATAACAAAAAGCAATACAGCATATTAACTTCATGATTAAAACACCAATACAATGCGACCAGAAAAGATAATTAATCTCTTATATACACTATAGCAGGGGTGGCCAACAAGTGGATCGCGATCGACCGGTCGATCTTCGACATGATTTTGGTCGATCGCGAGCCATATTTTTTTTGAAAATTATAGATTATAATGGTTATATAGAGATGCTCGTTTTTATGAAAATAGCAACTGGTCGATCGCCGAATAAACAATTCGTGAAAAAGTCGATCGTTGACTCAAAAAAGTTGGCCTCCCCTGCACTATAGCATACATATGATGAACTATACATATGATGAACCATTCAATCAAATTTGAAAGGATATATAAAAAAAATTGCTGTTAAAACAGGTAAAATTAAAAAAAAAATTGAATTGGGAATTTTTTTTTTTTTTTAAATAAAAATTTTGGGGGGCCCAAACATTCAGGGGCCTACCGGGCCTAATGGAAAATCAGGGTCTGAGCCTTTATCAAAATACCCCATGCACTTTTCATAGTATTTAAAAACCTTCATTTTTTTAAATATAGGTTTACCATAAACTTGTGCATTCAATCCTGTAAATGAAAAGTTAAAAAAAAAAATGTTTAAACATAATTGTGTACTGAATCCTGTAAATCAAAAGTTTAAAAAAAAAATGTTTAATCTGCTTGTTAATTTTTTCTAATGTTTTTGCCTGTTTCTACTTTATTTCATGGCCCATAAATTTGAAAACATGGGCGGTTTCAAAGAATGATGCACCGTTTTGTGACAAGCACTGTCACGAACAATCGTGAGAAATTCGGAAGAAAATGAAGGCGCTCGGAGCCATTTGAAAAATGACAGCAATTTTGAAGAATTTTTGAAAGACAGGTCTTTTTTCTTCCCCAAAATATTTATGATCTTCAGTGGATTGAATAACAATATTAATTATTCGCATTTTGTATAGAGAGTAACATATTCAAATTTTTTTAAAGTGAGGTTGCAAGTCCCCTTAAGACAGTGACATTGTTACGACTCTGTGGTTACGTCGAGATTGTTACTATTTATAAGTTGCTGAGTGGCAACACGTTTAGATGGCATGGAATGTTATGTTTTGAATTTAGTTTCGAGTCAACTTCGATTTTATATGCTACGATGTTCATGCAGTGGCATTACGATTTATTGTGAAGATATACGTTTTAAATAAATATTTGTCTCTAAAATGAGATTACGTTTAAGTTTCAATAGACTTGTTGCATGGTAGCGGTTCCTTATGAAAAGCTTCTTCGAAATTGAAACTCTAGAGTCGGCCTGAAACCCCGAAAAATAAAAACACCGAACAATCTATCTCTGCAACCGTAACTCCTAGGAAGCTCAAATGGTGTAGGGTGGTTCACTCAGAAATGTTTTTGAAAAATTCAGACTTTAGGAGATTTTAAGCCCAAAATAAAACCATAACTGTGTTTCTGGAAACGTAACGCCTGCAAAGGTCCTATTTTCCCAAAGGGGTTCCGTAGGAGCTCATGAATCTGAAACTTGAAGGTCGTTTAAAAATCCCCAAAGTTGAACGTTGACTGACTGGTTGATCTGGAACCGAGGAATAGAGAGAGTACATTTCGATGAAATGACGTAATGGATGATAGTCATGTTTTCACGGCTATTCAGATAGTGTATGTACATTATATAAAACAGTTCTGTAACTGACTGACATACAACGCACAGACCAAACTGCTGGACCTAAAGGGGTGAAATTTTGCATGGCGATTCTTTTAGTGTAGGGGTGCACTGAGAAAGATTTTTGAAAAATTCTTCTCAGCTTAAAAATTTAATTAAAAAAAAATCTATTCTGATTTTTGGTGAATTTTTAAAGATTAATTTTTTAGAGTTTAATTTATTAAATGCCGATCACGCGATTTCTTTTTCTGGTACTTTAAATAAATTTATCGTCACGTGCATAAAAACTAAATAGACAAAAAAAATATTTTTTTCTTGCTAATGCGGAAGATGATTGGACATTATTTTGTCTATAAAAATACCCCTTACGATTTTTTTATAAATATGTTATTTTTTTTACATCAATTGTATACATTGATCGTCGTATTTATTATAAATATATATATATTTATATTTTTTTTGGCATTAATTGCATACATTGACAGTTGTATTTAATTTGAATGCACTCCGTAGCGAATTGCGGGTTTTCAGCTAGTATATATATATATATATATATATATATATATTTATATATATTAATGTGTGTGTGTGTATGTATATAAATATCCCCGTTGTCTGTGGCACGCACTTATCTGGGGAACAGTCGTCGATTGTGTCGGTGGGCGTGGCAATTTTTCAATGGCCTCTCTGTGCGCGGCTCCTTTGGGTCTGCGGGGTTGCCCGTCGCCAACCGGGCGTCCTTGGCGACGCTCTCATCTCCCATTGGCGCTCAAGAAAAATCACTCCCGCGCATTCTCCATCATTTCATCTCCGAGTAAATGCTCCATTTCACACAACCACACACACACCAAGGAAAAAAAAAAGCCATTTCTAAGGTACGGGGCTCAGTCCAAACGAGAAGTGTATGGATTGAGAGCGATTGGATCTTCTGCCTCCCTCGAGGGAATCGAAAGTGGTTGTGCCCCACAAATGGAGGGCAGGCAAACTGTATACCTTTTTTACCATTAGAGGCCATATGTAAATTAGGCAGTAGTAATAAAGGAGGCTGCATAAGTTGATGTACCTATAAATGCGACTTTTATGGAATTATTATAGTTAGGTAGAGTTTGAACAATTTGGTGCATTATATAGAAAAATAACAACACAAAAAAAAATTTAGTCCTTATTTATTTATTTTTTGACATAAAAAGTTACAATATAAAATATTTTTGTATTCACATAAGGATAAAAACTTGTATAACATTAATCATTAATTATTATTTTATAAAATTATTAGATTCATAGATACCACTGTAATTTTTTATATTTCACTGTTGGTATTTTTGTTTATGTAAGCACACACACACACATATATATATATATATATATATATATATTTAAATCTTAATAAATAACTACATATTTAATACCACTTCAAATAAAAATAATAAAGTAGAAGTATTTTTAAATAATTTTAACATTATAAAGAAATACAATAGAAAAATCATAGTATTAAATTATAAATAACTGACATAGCGACAATTCCAAAAATAATTTTAAAATCCGATGGAAAATTTAAGCTAGTGGGATATTTGCATTTGTTTCTTGCTCGAAAGTAATTGAATATTTGGATCAAGCTTCGTAACGCGAAGCCTGCGTACATTCATGCCGTTCTTTACAACAATTTCCAAATCAATGCTACTTTATTATTTTCCTTACGCTTTAAAAGAAAAGTCTTTGAACATGGAGTGTAAACCCCCAAAATAAAACGCTGACGGATCACTTTTATCTTTGGAAAACTTCTGTATGGCGGGTCAGTGGGGTACCTAGACCATTTAGGGACCGGGGCGGATTTATATTTGAGCCACCACCCCCCCCCTCTCCCTAAAAAAAAAAAGCAATTTTAAACTTTTTCTCATGACAGCTAGCCTTTCTTTGCCTTAATCAGACCGTCTCGACAGGCTATTGACCTGCAGGGCCGCCCAGAGACTTTACGGGGCCTGGGGCAAACTTCTGTTGGGGGCCCCAAGAAATTTAATTAATCGATTATTTTTTTATTTGCGGGGGGGGGGGGGTGTTTCAGGAGATTATTTTGAAGTACGGTGCGAGTTTCAGAATTTTCTTTCGGAGAAAATCTAATAAATAAATTTTTAAAAATTTTTTGGGGCCCCTCCGGCAGTTGGGGGCCTGGGGCAAAGTGCCTCAGTTGCCCCCCCCCCCCCCCAACACACACACACACACACTGGGCGGTCCTGTTGACCTGTGCAGAGAAAAAATTGACAGAATAAGGGAGCGAACTCGTGCAGTACGAGGTGAGCAATGATCATTACTGTTTAAGTGTTAAATCTAAAAAAAAAATCAAGGCCCGGGTTCGAGCAATCGAACCAACGACGATCCGAAACCAATGTTGTAACCGCCTGAGCTCGTTAACTTATAGTTTGGTACAAGATTAAAATCAGTTGTATGGTGCTGGTTTTTTCCTCTATCCAAGGTGGACTATAAAAGGCTTTGCCGTATTATTAATCAAAGCAATAATAGTTAAAGACAAAATTCACATTAAAAAGGAAAGTTACCAATACTTTCGTATAATATTACGGTAGCTTCAAGGAAAACCAAAGAAATATTTCACTTTGATCTGCATTAACTTTATCGGTAATTCAAGTTGAAACTATTTTACTTTTCTCAAGACAATATACATTTACAGTATCAGTATGAAAAAAATAGAATGAGAATACGTCAAAAACTTTTCGTGTTGAGGTTGAAACACAGTAGAATTTTTTTTTGGAACAAAAATAAAAACTTTTTACAAAATAAGACATATGTAAAGTCAAGTCTAACAAAGTATCTTTACGTATGTATGTATGTATGTGTATGTATGTATATATATATATATATATATATATATATATATATATATATATATATATATATATATATATATATATATATATATATATATATATCCTATTTTTCTATACACAGTCTCATGTGAAGACGAAACTAAGGGAAACACAATTCTGTATTAATTCTGAATATGTAAAATCCTCCTTTTAAAATTGTCTCTTTCTAACTTTTGAATAAGAAAATTGTCTCATGGAAGTTTATTTTCATAGCCAACTTGTTCTCGATGGATAACATTGCTAGCCCGTTTAGACTGATTTAGCTCATTGTTGAGCGCAAATAGTTTTGATAATTTTCAGCTTTGAAAAACCTGTTTCACAAGTTGCGACGGAAATGCAAATCGTCGAAGACAACTTTAGTGCTAAACACAACTTTGGTACTGACTCTTGAAAGTCCAATGACAAATGAACTACCAACAATGGACTGTAAAACCTGAAGAGCTGACCATTATTTTACTTACTCTGTATTAAAATTTGAAGCTTGCATATGACGTCTTAGTCTTTTAATTTCTGGGAAAACCTCGTCCTTAGAAAATGCGTCGTAACTTTCAGTTAGATGAGAAATAAGTTCTGTCAATTTCTGATCTGGAGCTTTGATCAAATTAACCGACTGCAAGACTTCAAATTTGTTATGAATCAGTGGAGTAGCGAGCATAACTGGCGCCCGGGGCACGATACCTTTTTGGCGTCCCCCCATGGTCTTGGGGACCATTTGGTACCCCTCTGCAAGTGGCACCCGGGGCATGATAAACCCCCTTCCCCCCCTCGCTACGCCACTGTTATGACTGTTCTCTATTTATCTTATCTTGTTTGGGGGGGGCGTCCATTAATTACGTGAGGCTTTTTTTTTTTGGGGGGGGGGGAATCGAGCCGAATCTCACCCAGTCTCACGTAGGGGAGAGGGGGGGTCTCGGCAAACATCACGTATTTTTTTTTTTTTTTTCCCGCAAGAAACAGCGTAAAATTGCGAGAAAACTGGCTTATATTAAGTCAAACATGCTTCTACACTAAAATATGGCTAAATCCTACACAATAGTTCCAGTAGTCACTCTCGAGACCACACACGAGTCCCCGTGGACTGCATTAGAATGAATATTCTTTTGCGAATTTTAGTAGTTCCTATTTAAGTATTTTAGTGTTCGATTGTCTCACTGTGATTCTAGACTGCGTTCTTAGTAGTCTTAAATAAATAATTAAGCAAATTATGTTTATTTAAAATAAATCCGACGCAATCGAGCACAGATTAACGGATTTACACTAAAAATACGCATTTTGAAAAAGCTCACGTGAGATTAGGGGAGGGAGGGGGGTCGAGCCAAATCTCGCGATATCTCACCAGGGGGGGAGGGGGGTCGAAAAAAATCGCCAAAACCGCCTCTCGTAATGAATGGACGCCCCCTTTGGAGTTCCAAATACAACCTATCTACACAATGGAACAAGGACCTTCTTAGTTCTTGTGAAGAAAAACCTTCATCTTTAGCTTTTTCACCCGGCATCATCTTTTAAGATCCCTCTTTTCAATATCAATTCCCATTACTTCACATTTGTGGGAAGCGAAGTCCAAAGCATCACTAAATAAAGATTCTCTAGTTTCCTTAATAAAAAGTTCCAATTCCCTTAGTTTATGTCCAAGGAAATCCTCTCAATTTGTAGGTAGCGTTGATTTCCTCCAAAATGTCTGACCACAGACATAGAAACGCTAAAAACGTAAAATCGCAACCATTTGCCATACTAGAGGATCGGCTCATAGTATGAGCTGATCCTCTAGTGTCTAGGTTTTCAGACAAGTCGCACAGATCCATTTTTCAAAAAATTTCATTACTGGTTTCACAGCTGCTTGCTGTGCACTCCACCTTGTATCGGACAGCCTTTCAACCGCTACTCCCACATCGGCAGTCAAAATTTCTCATCTGTCAGTCAGGCCCTGATTTTCCATTAGGCCTGGTAGGCCCCCGAATGTTGGGAGGCCTCCCAAAATTTTAATTTTCAAAGGAGAAAAAAAGAAAAAATTCCCAATTCAAATTTTTTTTTTAAAATTTTATCGTTTTTAATACCAATTTTTTTATATATATCCTTTTAAATTTGATTGATTGATTGGTTCATCCTATGTATAGTTATATGTATAGTTCATCATATATGTGTTATAGTGTATATAAGGGATTAATAAGTTTTTCTGGCTTCATTGTATTGGTGTTTTAATGATGAAGTTAATATGTCGTATCGCTTTTTGTTATTTGATAATGTTTTAGACTTCTACGCTTCAAATAGCCAATTCTTGGTAAAATGGTCCTTTCACGATGATTCGTGATTTATTTTTTGCGTGTCAATTTTGGAAATTTTATGCCCACATCAGTGTTAGGGGGGCCCACATCCCCAGTTGGGCCTATAGTCAAGAATTTTCTAAATCGGGCCCTGCTGTGAGTTTAGCTCGATAAGAAGTTGTAAAAACTTTCCAGCGTACCGAAAAAATGTCACAGTGGTTGGAGTGCAACTAAAAGCGTGCACCCCACGCAAATTGAGTGAGCGATCGGCCCATGCCACGAAGATGGCTCTCGGAAAAACTCACTGCCTCGTTTTAAAAGATCGGTTTTCATACCATGCGATAGGTGTTACCTACATCACAAAAAAGAACTTATTTCGCCTCAAATTTCAATATCGGCTTCACCTTCTTTTCTCCGTCTAAGCCTGCACTAACTCGAAGAGGGAGAGTGCCCCCTAAGTTTTGCTCACTTTCTTCCTGTCTTTAAGGCTGCTATGTACTAACCCCATATGATTCGCTCACCTCAATGTTAACAACTATGGAGAAAATCTGTCCACGGATTGCGGACTTGGATTCAAAGATGTTTTTTTTAAATTGTACTCCGTCATAGAGAAAGAAATCTTACATTTGTGTACTTTTTTCGTTTTTTTTTTAAAAAGGCAATTAATATTTTAAAATTTAAATTATTCGGGGGAAATCTGGCATAGTGTGTTTTAAACGCTCGTAAATTCCTCCGGTGGACGAAATTTATAAAATGAATCCCGTAGCGCTTTGCAGAAAAGTTCGGGCTATCCTACAATACCAATTTTATTGGATTATCGGCATTTATGTACCTATAAATAGTCGACAAAAATATTTTAAATAAAAAATTTGGGGGCAGCGCTTTAACCCCCCCTATAGAGAGAGAGCCATTACAATCCCTCAAATTGTCAATCCTAAGGGGGGTGGAATTCTCGTACTGTCGTCTGGACTCCTCCCACCACCAGAGTCTGCAAGAAGAGGAAAAGGGAAATACGATTTTTTTTCTTAGTACATAGCATCCTTAAGGCGGCACTGACTCCACGACAGATTCTAATTCCTCCAAGCCAACTCCAGAACTAGTAGGCTCTTCTTTGCTTTTGAAAGTGGAAGGATGTTTTTGCCAGTTTATAAATATTTTTAAAAAATTCTCACATAAATAGTATCATTAATCATTTTTAAAACCTTCTTTCAAGTTCATCTTAAAGTTAAGAACGGATCAATGGAGATTTTAAATGTACTGAACAATTTCCTAAATGCATTTGAAAACTGTTCATAGAGACAATCATACATTATACACTGCCTGAACTACATCAATTAGTTTGAATCTAGTTGCCATTAAATTTTATTGTGAATTTTAAAAAGCAGTGTGTTGTGGAAAACATACAAGTTATTAGGTATGTCGAAACAAAATTGGTTTAATTGAAAACTGTTAAATAAGTATATGTACACTGCTCAAAAAAATTAGGGGAGCAAGCAAAGAAGTTAAGAAAACCGTGCGAGACAGCCACGTATTGGCATAAAATGGATAGTACACGCGTATCAATGCGCAATACAGAAAAAATGACGTAAAAAAATTTGTAATTAAGCTTTAATTCTTTGAAAATATGAAAAAAACATGAAAAGATGATTTAGGGCAACAATTTGGTTACATGTAAACGATAAAAAAAAAAAAAAAGTATTGTTTAGAAATGATGCAAGATTTTTAATATGGCGTGTGGTCTCCTCGAACAGCTAAGACTGCTGCACACCTGTTTTCCATGGATGCGATGATGTTATCGATAAGACTTTGGGTAATACTGTTCCACTCCTCAAGAAGTGCAATCTCCAAGTCTCGGAGAGTAAAAGGAGGCCTTGGTCTCGCAGCAATGCGTCGTCCGAGCATGTCCCAAATATGCTCGATTGGATTCAGGTCAGGAGAGCACGCTGGCCATTCCATACGCTGTATTGTTTCAGCTTCAAGCATGTTCTCCACAAGACGAGCTGTATGCGGTCTGGCATTATCATGCTGGAAAACAAAGGAATCTCCAATGGTTGCAGTGTAAGGTATGACATGAGGTCTCAGTATCTCGTCTGCATACCTTCGGGCCGTATGCAGACGAAGTACCATTCCGAATGATATGCAGGTCCGTACGTCCACCTATGTTGATTCCACCCCATACCATAAAACCAGCTCGTCTGTATTGTGACCTTTCACGAACGAATGTGGCTTTATTTCGAGTGCCGCTTTCCCTCCATACCAAAACACGTCGGGTGTCACACTCCAGACTGAATCGGGACTCGTCTGTAAACAGCACTTGGCTCCAATCATGTTGCTCCCAATCTCGATGTTCAGCAGCCCATCTTCTTCGGGCCGCACGGTGGCGTGAGGTCAACGGAATGAAGACCATTGTCCTACGTGCATAGAGACCTCCCTGATGAAGCCTATTACGTACTGTTTGGCTGGACACCCTTCGTCCTGTTGCCAAGAGCAACTGTCTTTGCAGCTGAGTAGCATTGTCTGTTCTGTTTCGACGAGCTGTTAACAGTATATACCGGTCATCAGTTGCTGTAGTGGAGCGTGGCCGACCTTACCCTGGTCGACGTCTAACATTCCCCGTTACTTGGAATCGATTCCACAGCCTTGCAACGACACTTCTGGCGACTCCAACAGCGTCCGCGTCACTACGTTGTGTTTGCCCGGATTCAAGTCTGCCTATAATACGCCATGCCATGGATTCCGGTAAATCACGTTGTGAGACATTTTCAAGTCACCTTTTCTCAAAAAGAATAACTGAGCAATCGAATTTCACAGTTAAGGCAGTGAAACAGACGTTTGTGCAACATCCCGATTTCCGCCCTTATGTTCTTTTTCTGGTTTTTGACGTCATGAACTTTGATTTGCATATAAAGTTTTCTTCTTCTGTTTCCTGCTAGGCTTTAAATTATGGATGATTTATTTTATGTTACTTATCGGTGTAACTATTTGCGTAATTTCGTTAAAACCATGTGCTCCACTAATTGTTTTGAGCAGTGTAGTTTACCCTGCAAACCAGTCAGAAAAGACACATAAAAACAGATAATGTCGAGTGAAAACGTCCCATTCCTATCTGATGCAAATATCTTACCCAAAAAATATTTTTAAACTTTTTCTGTAACATAAAACTGAGAAATAGAAAAATGATGGGCTTTATTTTTAAATTAATTTTTTTTTTTTTACTTATTAGCATTTTATAGTGTAATGTCCATTTAGTGTAAATGCTCATTTAAATGACTCTTGAGAGTTTTGTATTCCCGTTGGAACAAAAAACCCTTTAAAGTTCAAATATATACACTCATGGACAAAAAAATTAGCGCACCAAGAAATAATTGCGAGATCGTAACGAAACTTGCAATGAAGGTACATGTCGGGGAGATATGCAAATGATTAGAAATGCGGGCATGAATTAGTTAGGTAGTACATTAATTTATTTTTAAAGGGGTAGTTAGGTGCGTTGTGTTTTAAAATAATTTTGTTAATAACCCGTAGTTCAGGACGTAACTAGCAATTGACGAACAAGGGAACTAAAATATTGAAAAACAAATAAAACAGAGAGATTTAAAATTAACTTAAACTTAAATTTATTTACAAATTATTATACATTGTTTGTACACATTATTTTAATCATACCTTTTATAGGCACACTTATCCATATACCAAAATCAGTTTATCATTATATCCAATATTAACATTCAAAATTTACTTGACGAGGAAAATAGGGAGCGCACGATAAATAACCAAAACTCCAAATACTTATTCAACTCTAACTCTTATATAAACTACTCCTACTCTGACCGTAAACAACCTATTTTTAAAAAAAACAAAAACTAAAGGGGACTGATCTAAACAATAAAATTGTGCCACTCACTCATTTCCGTTGATATTTATCTAATTGTTGAATCCGCTGACTCGTCTAGCTGGGGTCCTTTGGATCCTTCTGTACATAGGCAGGGCACACACACACCTCTTGATTCTCCGTCTCTTGATGATTCTTGTGACCGCTCCACTACTCGCTCCACTATTATTTTATATGCAGGGGAATTTCTATTTTATCAGTAATATTTGTGGGGAACTCCAAGTTCGACTGAACGCAGTAAAAACACAAGGAGAACCGCAGCTCTACTCCAATACGCTAAATCTCAGGAATGTGTAATCTCCATGTTCAGTTTTATATATATACACATATATATATATATATATATATATATATATATATATATATATATACATATATAATATATATATATATATATATATATATATATATATATATATATATATATATATATATATATATATATATATATATATATATATATATATATATATATATATATAATATATATATTTATATAGTGATATATATATAGTGCATAAACTTTTTCGACTAACATTCTTTCAATTAAAAAATCACACGACCCCCATCCAATTTTTTCGGGTTGGAGCAAAATTTCGAAAAATTAGGAAAAAATTAAAAAGCATAGAAAAAAGAAATGTCGACAAACTATTTGAATCGAGCACAGACAGGAAGATGAAAATGGAAGTAGCATAGCCTTTTGCTGATCCAGTTTTTATTTTTAGTGCAAGACTGTTTGACACCTCATTTATAAGCCTATAAATAAAATATTAAATTGTAGAAAATTGAAAATAGATTTTTCATTCAAAAATTCAGTTGACTCTCCGCATTTTGTGCATCACTGCTTTTATCTGTTCCGAAGAAAAGAGACTTCGTTGAAGAACCAGTTTTCAAAACAGCACCCATCTTTAGGCACTCAGTTCAGGGCAAATAAGACATTGCAATTCTTGTATAAACTTTTTAATTTTAGAATTGGAACGCTATTACACATTTTTCAAAATATTATTAAAGTGGGATGGGAGCAATGTCTCTAGCTCGAATTTTCCATGAAAGGAATCTTTTTCTTAGTACTGTCATGTCCATTTTACCCCATTTCTCTTGGACCGTTTTACAAAGTCCGTTCGGTGTTCTTGGATGCCGATTTCCTAAGGCTCGTTTTAATAAACGGGAAAGCGCATAAGTCCATCGGATTTGCGTCAGGTGATTTGGCAGCTATTTCATTAAATGGGATACGCTTTATTCCTGTTTCTGATTCTTTCTTTGCCAAATAAGCGGCGGTCGATTTAGACGCGTGAATAGAGGTTTTTGTCCATACGAAGCTCAACTTTATCAATGTCCTTTCTATTTAAGGCTGAAATTTGTTCCTCAATAATGGGTTCTAAAATATTCTGCTGCTAGTAGAGTGAATTCATTTTGGCTTTGCTGGAGACTTTTTACCATGTTTTTATTAACTTGCTTTCTTGTTTGTGTGTGTGTTTGTCTGGTACAAATCTTGCAATCGATTTTTAACTAACTTCCCGCTTAGCTAGACATTTGAAACTTTTAGAATAGCTCAGAACACGATGACGATGCATTATTTTAAATACTTTTAGCCATCTTTATTCCTTATTTTAAAATCCATTACGTAAAAATACGAGAAGCGTCTGGAGCCAAAAGTAACTGCGCTACAGGCGCCATCTATTAACGTAATAGTGAACCAAGCATATTACATTTTCATTCCAATGGGATAATTTTTATTTATGCCCACATGCTAGATTCAACAGGAAATTTAAAAACATGGTATTATAAAAAGTCTTTTTATCTTGTAATTATTTGATTTTTAATTCGCCGTTGCAACAAAATCCTGCAACTATCATGAATACCTTTGGGGACTTTTCTGTACGCTGGCGTAGCCATTTCGTACGGTCATTGAGCAATAGAAAATTGATCTTTTTCTTTATTACAGTCACTTAAATACACCCATGCCTCATCGAGTGTTACCACAAATTTCCATTTTTCAGCAGCTGGGTGTTTTTCTTTCAGCAATATGCTTTGGCAAAAGCAGATGAACATCTTAGGTTGAAACATCTTTTTTAACTTCAAATCTTTACGAATGATTTTACTTACAGTGCCAGAAGACATTCCTAGTTTCGATGCAAACGGATCTTTGAGTCGGCGGATTTTCTTTTAGGATCAGAGACTTCACTTTCTTGATATTTACCTGTGCTCGAACAATCTTAGGATGAGGTTTCATTTTTACTTTCAGTTAGACGGTTTTTTTTTTTTCCTTTCAAATTTAATATATTATAAATACCTTTTTTGGAAGTACCATAACCGCGATTTTTACACCGCTTTATAATTTGTCGATACGAATATTTCTCCTCGGAAAGCGCCGTTACGTCACCTTCGAGCCAATCTATCCATTTTAGGAGCCATTTTCAAAAAATCGAAACAAAACAATAGCAGACGATTATTCTGAAGTTGCCAAAATCTTATCTCAATGCAAACGACTAAAATAAATTACAAAATAGTTTCCGTAAAGTACGAATGACCTTCTGTATATATATATATATATATATATATATATATATATATATATATATATATATATAGTGGTGCCTCTACTTACGAGTTTAATTCGTTCCATGACGGATCTCGTAACTCGAAATACTCGTATGTCGAATCAATTTTCCCCATGGAAATGAATGGAAAAGCCATTCATTCGTTCCGGGCTCCCCCAAAATACCGCAATTTTTTGTTACATGTTTTTAAATAAGAAAAATGTGCTTATAAACGACGAACATTGTATAAAAACGCAATACAATAGAATTTACTGCAATAAACTTGTTTTATTAAGTGTAGTGTACAACATTTTCCTTGGAGATCAGACTCGAAGATGCTGATGGAAGAGGAGGAGAAAGGCTGAACTGAAAAATTAAATCTTATTCGTTGATTTTTGACCTTTTCGCCCCGCTTTACTCACTTTCGCTTTTATTACCAGCTACTCTC
>OU015502.1:141661334-141711334 GCA_907164885.2 Dolomedes plantarius
AAAGGCTTCCCACACCACATATGCATCCAAACACTCTTCCGATACGTTGAGATGAAAAATTCCCCTGCACACTCATTGTGGACGGGATCCATTTAGAAAACAACTTGACTGTTCCATACGTAGTACACGCAAGCCTCGTCACCGGCATTACAAAATGGCGTCGATACTTGCCTGAATATAGAAGAGTACAAAAATCATCGCGACCGACATCTTACATTTTAATGAACAGCAGGAACGGAGCAACACAAAATAATACTGTTATGAACAACATTATTGACACTACAAAGCAAACCGAGTGAGAACTCCATTTGGAAGGCCGCTAAACGGTTCAAAAATAAGTACCGAGCATATACAATAATGGACCAGACAGCAAAGAATACATGGTCCCCCGCCCTCTGCAATGACACTAGAGACCCCCTCTGGGCAGACTTTCAACAAGATTTTGATACACGGCTAAGCGTAATCGTGTCCATTCCTGCTGCAAGAAAGTCGCCAGCCTAGCTGTAGATTTCGGACGTGGTTCCATAGTAACTCTGAGCAGGGGTCAGGGAAGACGTTTTACGTGCATATCTTGATACCACTGCTCGACAGAGGCTGCAACAAAACATGGAGCATTGTCGTCCTGGAAGTAATATTCGCCCATTCCATAAAATTTCCAGAGGGAAGAACCTGATTGTCCAAAATGTTCATGTAGGCGTCGGCGTTCAATTTACCAGGAACAACATGTGCAAAGGTCCCAGGCCATGCCACGAAAAACACCCCCAAACAAGTACACCACCCAAATTGATGCACTCGGATTACACACGTTCACCAACCCCAAGCACGCCCGTACGACTGGAAGAGCGTGTAGCGTGACTCGTCGCTCCACGAAACAGTTTTCCAGTGCTCCACAGTCCAGTTGCGCAAACAGCCAGCGAGTCTGGATGGGGTTTGTGTGCGGCAACACATCGTTCTTTCCGCAAAGTATTGGGATGCACCCCTGCTGCACGTTGAAACTCGCTCGAGCTAATTGGGGTATAAACTGGAGTTCCGTGGTCCGATTGGACTTTATCTCCGGTCAGCACGGTAGACATTTCAAGGTAACAGTCGCAGTGATACTCGAAATCGAGTTGTAATTCAGTGCTCGTGAAAAAAAAAGAATAAGTACAGCATACGTTAATGCAGAAAGGGGTATGGAGAAAATTAAGAATTTAAGTTAATCATTAATTAACAGATAAAGGGAAAATTAAGATAATTCAAAAAATTACTTATTAAATTAAGTAAAGTAATTAATACCAGTGATTAAGAAAATTAAAGTAATAACGAAGAGGTAAGCAAAAGAAGCACGGCATTAGCGTGCCAGAAATACATTAAGAGAGAGCTAGCCAGAAGTTCCCCGAGCTGGGTTCGAACCCGGGTCGGGGCAGAAGTACTCGCAAAGTATGGTAAAGGCGTTTAGCAGTTTGGCTACGTTGTCGCCGGGCTTTCTGAGAGCCGCGGCGACTTTACTGAGGAGCTGCAGAACGTTAGGGATAGAAAAAATTTGTGAAAATTCTTTCACGTACTTAATAATTGTTGAAACTCGCTGTCGATGATTTGGAGTGGTTTCTTTCGCCGATCCCGTTCGACGCCCGACGTGTGCCCCAACTCCCGTTCTTTACGACATCACCAGCAGTTGTACGTGGCTGTGATAATTGCACTCAACTGCTGGATCACAATGGAACTAAACTGAAATAGAAAATAGTTTTCACGGCCAATAATGTCACAACCAACTACAACACCTCTTTCAAAGTCACAGAGTTCCTTTCGTTTCGACCCAGTTTCACACACAGCTAACGACGTTGCCACTTCGCGTGTCGTATTTAACCTTAACAGGTCACGTGCGAGCAGTAGATTTGCATAAAATCCCACATGCAGTCGGATTTTATGTAAATCCGATGGCGTCCGGTCCATTATTTAGGGTAGTGTACACACACACACACACACACACACACATATATATATATAAGAGCTTGTATGTTTGTTTGTCCGCTATAAAATCATAGACTGTTTCACCCACCGGGACCAAATTCGGCACAGTTAATGTTTTGGACCTGAGAAACTTAAATCACGAAAAATGAAATTTGGGGCTCAATTAGTTTTTTTAAAATTAATTTTTTATTTTTATTTTTGTGCCCGATAGAGGTGCGTCTACCCCCTGCGAATTCCCCTCATCCAGCTGCGTTAAGAGGGGTGGTTTGAGGATGACGGAGGGCGTGGTTAAGTTTCAATGCGCGGGAGAAAGAGGGTTGGGCTCTGGCTCCCCAGATAAACACAACTTTCCTGGCTCTGCTATGTGTTGCAGTAATGGGAAAGTACAACTGCCTACAATTCAAGAACCACCTGAGCCAGGGCCCGACTTTGACCCAATGGGGCCCTGGGCAAAGCAGACTTTGGGGGCCCCCTCCAAGGACAGATCCAGAGGGAGGCCATGTGCCCTCCCCCTCCAGGTGTAGATTTCCACATGAACATGTGGGACACTCACCAAGCAGCCAGCCCCCCCCCCCCCCCCCCATAAATTCGGACCGGAAATTCAAAAAATTTTCGACCAAAAAGTCAAACATTTGAAAAATAATAATAATAATGTGTTAATTAATTTTCTTTTAATGTTAATAAATTCAGGAAATTTTCTTTTGAAATGAATATAGTGGGTACACTGTGCCCCACCCAGGATTTTTTTCCGTATCCGCCACTGCCCACCTTTACTGAATTAACCAAATTTTCAAAAATATGTACAACTTAATACTAAATTAGGGGGCCCTGGGCAAGTGCCCCACTTGCCCATGCGGAAATCTGGGCCTGACCTGAGCCTTTGAGAACATTACTCACAGGTAATGCATCTGATTCAAAACATTTCTTACAAAACATACAAGCTTAAGGAAAAAGGCTTCATGGGGAATCAAGCCTTACTTTGATTAAATAAAGGGGATAACGCATCTTGCACTTTACCTCTTGGGTGAAATGGAAAAAAAGTGCGTTTTTAAGGGAAAAATAAATAATAAAGGCAAATGTAAATTATAAAACTTATTTCTTATTAAACAGTAGATCAAAAAAATTTAATTAAATCTAATTGAACAGTATCTAACAAATATAATTTAACAGTAAAGTTATTCAATCCAAACGTGCGAATCCCGCAACACGGTGTTATTAATTCTCAATAAAATCAGACGAAGGTCCGCAGGCTCAAAGTTTCTTTCTTTCTTATTGTTTGTATATCGTTTCAGTAGAAACACGCTAAGCGCATTCTGTCTGGCCAGATGAACATGAAGAGCGGGAGTGCAGCCCAGTATTTTTTTGATGGAATGCATGAAATATTTTATATCTATATATCTACCCGGGCAACGCCGGGCAATAATGCTAGTATATATATATACGCACAGTGGAATCGCGATCGATCGTTTTCCAAATCATCGTTTTCCCGTATGTGTCGTTTATTTCACCCAGTCACGACGATCATATTGCTTTATGTTCCCAAATCTATCGTTTTCCCGCATTTATCATTCAGTTCAGTCGGTCCCTTGAAAAACGATAGATCGAGATTCCACTGTGTATGTGTGTGTGTGTGTGTGTGTGTATATATATATATATGTGTGTGTGTGTGTGTGTGTGTGTATATATAATATACAGTGGCTTCCAAAAGTGTTCGTACGCTTACGATTTTCAATGAAATAGGGGTCTATCCTTTAATTAAAATGAATATTTCAGAATGGGTATTTAACAATAAGATCTATAATCTATTCTTAAGAACATGAAATATTTTGAAAACATAGTAAAACTTTTATTTTTAAGAAACCAGTAATCCAAAAGTAACAAAAACTTTATCTCACAAAAGTACACTGAAATGTTTTCGGATAAATTCACAATTAAAATTTTCGTCTGGCGCTATATTTTTATTTTTGAATTGTGGTGGCATTTAAAATATCGTTTGGCTTTAATTTATTCTTGCCTACTCCGTAATATTCTATATATTTAAAAATGGCTAGTAGTCGTAAAGAAACAATAAACAGCATTCGAAAATTGATTATTTTTCATCATAGTATTGGTAAATCCCACCCCTTAAAGATCCACAGAGGGGAAAACATAGCTTACTCAGAAATTGGAAAAACTAACTTAATTGCTGAAACTCCGGACAGAAATTTGACACTTGATCCGAGCCAAGACACGAGTATTGAAAACAGAATGCAAACGAACAATAACACAACACACGAAAGTACTGACACTTAGGTTAGGCGGAAATGGGAAAATGAGACAAAAAAGATTAATAGTTTATTCTAGTGCATGACGGATATTCAAACTGTTTTTTACAAACTGCTGAATGAGAAATAAATTTTGAATACTTTTTTCGAAACCATTTTGTGTCCCTAAGAATTCTTCTACCTGTAACTGTAGTAACAGTAGCTGAGTGCGGTTTTTCTAAACTGAAAATTTTAAAGAACTATCTCAATACATCCGCTAAAGAATGCCAATGATTTCTATAGTAAAGACGATATGAAAAAGAATAAATTATAGAGCCATTTGATAGGCTCGAAGAATGATGTAGAAATCATTTTTATTACATAACAAATTGTATTCAAATTTATTTACTTTATCTGCTTTTTTTTAAGTTCTGCCATTTTAAAAAAAATTTAATGAATAAAACTTTTTTAAAATAGATATATATTTTTCCAAAATGTCCGTTATTCTATTAAGTAGACTATTCCTGGTAGCGATGTATTCATTACTTAAGAGTCTAAAAATTCGAAAACCGTACACTTTCAGAGAGGTCGAATTTCTGGCTCTCGTCTGCCTGGTGCCTCTGCAACCACAACCTCGAGGGTACTGGGTGATTTCCGAGCTATATTATCGTAAGTCATAGCATATAATCTCCTTTGTACGAAAATAAAACAGCGATATAATAGTGCTACGGTTGAATGCCTGGGCCCCGCATTTATCTTTCCTAAATAAAGCATCTACCGCAAGAAATGCCGAAAACTTGGCATTTTCACCGACAGATGGCGGCACCTGACAAAGATACCATTTCGGCGAGGAAAAGCAAATCGGTTTGTTTCGGTGGCACATACGTCCCTCAAATGATCTCCCTTCTCACTTCCTTAAAATTTGTACTTTTTTAAAAGATACATATAATTACAAAAATATATTTTAAATAAATAGATAGTGTGTGTGTATATATATATATATATATATATATATCCACAATGAGCAGCTGGTGCATTGAGAGCTGGTGCAGAGCGCCGCAACCTTTTATCTTCCACGGCACAACAACGTTTTTTTTCGATAATTCCGCGGCACACCACAAGAAAAAGCTTGCAAATATTTAAATTTCAATAAATACGTATATGTTTTTATTAGATAAAAAAAAACACAACAAAATAGCTCTATGTATCAAGATAATCATTTAAGTTTTATATAAATCATTTTGAACTGTACACCAACGCAAGAACAAAAATATAAAATTATAGTTTACGAGTAAAAAAAATTTCTCTCTAAATTTTTATATTAAAATTTGTTTTTTGGTCTTTACTTACGCCTAATAAATCAAAGTTAATTTAAACATAACTCATTTATTAATGAGATATTTGAGATTGTTTTGATAAATCTGCGTTTTATATTTGCACGTTTCATATTTGGCCCTATAATGGAAAGAGCTACAGTTCATGGTCAAGGCCCTTTAAATAGGATCGTTTGTCATTTTCAATTAGAACCAGTGTCTAAAAACTTTGTTCGCATAAGTATGTCGTAGAAAAAGGGAGCAAAACTGCAATGGCCTTCTCAGAAATTTGTGGATATTCTTTCTTAACTGAAATCCAGAAATATGACGCTCGAGCATACATACAATGTATGGCTAACAACGTATTTTTGTTTTGTGTATAATTTCGACCCAAAAAATTACATATTAACAAAAAGTTAGAGGAATATTTTACTTCTAAAAATTTCTATTTAATTTTGTTATTATCATAATGGATAAAATGACCGCGGCACAGTCGCACTGTCCTAGGCTAGAGGGGTGAGTGTGTGGTATTGGGGTTTTAATTATATGTTTATAAATAGCCTTTTTAAATGGATGACTGTTTTACATGGAAAAAAAATTCCTATGTATATTTGTATTTCTAACAAAAATAATCATCGTACCACATCTGATTGCGACGAAAATGGGCGGATATGAAAAACTTGCACAGAAAAGAGATTAATTTCCGAACATTTCAATGATTTATTCCAGAGTTACAAAGTGAGGCGTAGGCTCACGTGTGGCCTGCGCGCAAGCTGTCACACGGCGGCGGCATATTACCATTCCTTACATGAATTCACGCCATTACATCGTTTGGCGGCTGCTGATTGGTCAATTGACTTTGCATCGGTAATTGCCATAATATTTGATCCTGAGCGCATTTTAAATGAGATAAATGCTAAAATGTATGTCTTAGTTGCTTTCATTTCGATAATTGCATACTATTTGATCCTAAGAGTATTTTAAATGAGATAAAATCTATTTCGTAGTTGCTTTCATTTTTATATATTTAAGTGGCGCCACCTATTAATGTAAAAGTGATTTAAAGTTACAAACTATTTGTAAAAGAAATTTTCGCCATAAAAGCCTTCATATTTCTTTTTTGTGCATGAAAAATTTTAAGAAATTACCAATTTCCGTAGGAATTTCACTGTAAAATTTTAGGAGAAGAATAAAATAGAGTAAATATTACTCAAAATTGAATTTTTTCTTAAATTTAAATGTTGAATTAAAAGAAATGATAGCTTTATTTATTTTTAAATTTAAATATTGAATTTAAAAAAAATTGTTTATATTTTTAATTAAAATCTTAATTGCAAGATGCAAATTATATTTTTTTTGCTGTTTTGCACACTTTAGTTTTGTAATCTTACTCTTAAAAAATAAAAATTATAAATACTCTTCTAAAAATTACCAAAAATAGACTGAAAATAAAGTGACTTTATTGTACAAATGCATAAATTTTATGATGCACAAATATGTAATTTTGAACGTTACTGCGTACTACGATACTATTATTTCAAATAGATTCTATTTCGTTCAAAAATAGTGATGGAAGTTTTGATTCTTGAAAAACAGACATGCTTTCATAGGAATTAGCGCACCAAATACACAAATACCGATGTAAACTCATTGACCAATCAGCAGCCGCCAAACGATATAATGGCGTGAATTCGTGTAAGGAATGGTAATATGCCACCCGGCGTGGCCATACACTGATGAAAGTTCCCGGATGTTATCCTGTGGGATGTCTTGAGGCAACCATTTTCTTAATTATAGTTTTCTTCATCTGCTGAGTGGTTAACAATATTAATTCATGCGTTTGTCGAGTGCAGAATTCTACATCAGAGGTGGGGAACCTTTTTACCATTAGAGGCCACATCTAAATTAGGTAGAAATAAAGGAGGCCGCATAAGTTCATCAACCTATAAATGCGACTTTTATCAAATTATTATAGTTATAGTTTTAACAATTTGGTGCATTATATAGAAAAATAACAAAAAAAATTAAGTCCTTATTTATTTATTATTTGACATAAAAAGTCACAATATAAAATATTTTTGCATTCACGTAAGGATAAAAACTTGTTATAACATTAATCATTAATTATTATTTTTTTTTGCAGAAAAAATAATACGGTTTAACGTACACGGAGTCAGTCACAACAATAATAGTAAGAAAATGGTTTTTGTGTAGAGATCCTATAACATGTCTGGCAGTATTGCTAAGAAACTCTGAGCATTCAATTACTCATAAAGTGTAGTTAAAGTATCATACAATCGAGGTAAACGAAGCTCATTTGGATAAATATACAATTGTAGCGACTTTATACGACAATTTCAAAACGTCAACTTTAATTTGGCCGACACTGTACGTACATTCGTGCCGTTCTTTATTTAATTCCATTGATTTGGAAATTATTGTAATCAAATATTAATTAATACAAGTGCTATCTTTTAATGAAGGCCGCGCGTTCCTACACCGTTCATCCTTGCAAACCGATTTCCGTTTCAAAATCATGAACTGGCCGACTGTCTTCATAAGCTGTGCGGAAAATGTTTGCAGTGATCACCTTTTCACGGCCAACTATATTTATATATTTATCATTATATAACTATATTTATATATATTACTATACATTTATATAACTATATTTATATATTTATATATATATAAATATATAAATACATAAATATATAAATAGTACCCATTCTTTATAACACGGTGTACATCCCAGATTAGGATTTCTACAATTAAGCCAATCCAAAGGAGAATTAATAATTTCAAGATAAAAAGAACATTCATATACCATGTTTTTAAATTTTCTGTCGAATCATATAAACGTAACAATTCTATGTATTCATGTTAAACGACAAACACATTTGTGAATGGATACTTTGTCAGTATCGTGGCAGCCACTCTGCGGTGTTGCCATTTATAAGCATGTTACATATTTGCGAATAGCTGCTGCCATCTCGATACCGGCAAAGATTTTGAAATTTCAACTGACAAAAAGGAAATTGGGCAAAAAATGAATTGAAGTATTTAATCTAGTTCCCATTTTAGGTTTTAGCATAATTCTGCCGAATAAAATAGTAAAAGTGGCAGTTTTAAATATACAAAGGTTCCGGAACTGTGTTCCCGTGCACAAAGAAAGCACTGTGTGTGTGCGTATATGTGTATATATATATATATATATATATATTTGACGAGCCTACTACTCGTGCTCCCTCTAAACTTGTTCCCATAATAATTATTCTAAATCTATGCAGTCAATGATCGTAGGCCTGTGGAATTAAATACAATTAAATTGCATCTAAATCCTTTATTTCAATTATATTTAATTAACCTGATTCAATCCAAGCCAAGTTCCAATCTCTCATCCTCGTGACACGCGCTCCGCACAATCCTAAATCTGAAGACGCTCTGCCATAATCTTTTGTTACATTTGGGCGCAAAACTTTCGCGCATGCTCTGATGTTTATGGAATGTTCGAGAAGCTTCTATTCTAATGACGTTATACTTTTACTCCGCTCAAAGCCCGTACTTGCTCTAGAAATAGATTAGTTCGCTCGACCATTCGCGCGAGTCAAGGTTACATCTCTCAAAAAGGGTATTCCCCTAAAATCGCGGCGCGCTCGTTCTATGCTCGGAGAAAGTTTGGCGCCACGAAATTAATCTATCCTGAAGCCCCCCCCCCTTTAAATTTTAACTTAATTATTTCTTTCCTAATTAATTCTTTACATGTATATATAATATGAACTCTATTTGTATGTGTATATTTTCTTTTCACTGTATTTTGTGTCCTACACAAGATGTCGTTTATTGTATGCATCCGTCTATATGTTCATGTGCTTACTGCATTTCCTCGACTCATTGCACGCATTCTCTTTTCCAGAGACTGTCCCCTGGATGATGATGATGATGATGTTCCTACGCAAGACGTCGTATTTATTGGAGGCACCCGTCGCTGTACATTTTCACGATTTTAACAAAAAATGTATTCAATACTTTTTCGAAACTTATATTATATATGTGTACAATAAAACTATATTTATATATTTATCTATATATATATATTTAGATTGTTTTTCACGGTTTTTCCACTAAAGCCTCCTTCACACTTTATAAATTGTGTGTGTGTGTGTGTGTGTGAAAGCCAAGGAAAGGGCAGACGACCGTTTCTTTGCCGTTCCATTTGCACCACCCCGGACCTGCTTTTCAACAAGATAGCACAAGATAGGCTTTTAGGGGGGGGGGGGATACCTAATACTGATGTGGGCGTAACATTTTCAAAATTGACACACATACATACATACACACCAAAAAAATCATGAATCATAGTGAAAGTACCATTTTACCAAGAATTGGCTATTGGAAGCGTAGAAGCCTAGAACAGTGGTTTCCAACCTTGGGTACGCGTACCAGTACCGGTACGCGAATGATTTTACAAATTTAAAACGAAAATTATTAAAAATCTGTATTACAAAAAAAGAAACGAAACGACTATAATAACTAACAATCTATGCGTTTTAATATTTTACTTATAATATATTATGAGCTAATGTATATAAAAATATGGACATGAATTTCCACTTGTTTTTATTTTTTATAATATGTTATTTTTGAAAGTGGTATAAGTCCATTTGGAGCTAAAAAAATAGTTTATTTTTTTAAATAATTTTAATAATTATTATTTCATAGTAAAATTTAAAAGGTGTATAGTGTTAAAAACATCACTTGAATTGATTAACGTTTGCCAATACTTTTAAATTCATTCAAATACAAACCTTTAAATATCTCGATACATGAAAAAAATTGACTTGTACCACTTTCAAAAATAACAGCTCGTATGTTAAAGCCATTTCAGTTTAGACATATTTTTAATTTTCCAGATCAAATAGGTTCAACTGGCAAGGTCGGCCCTGCCCTTTAAAGTGTGCTACCCTAATGACCTCTTCTAATGAAAATTCACAATTAACTTTGTCAACACTATAAAATTTTTCCATTTTCCGCAATTTGAGTAAGGAAAATTTTCTTCAAACTTTAATTTCCCCCCTTTTGAAATATTTTCTCATAACTTGGTTTTTGTTAGCTGTATTTTTGGCCAGTTTAAAAGTCAATAAAAACAGGAAAGATGTTTTACTTGGTTGCAAATTTATACCTTGGAAAATAGACTTCAGAAATGAGCATTTAAACATTTCAAATTATACAGCACATCACGGCAGTTAATATTCCAAAAGGTATAATAATTCCAATAGGTAATATAGTGTTTAAAATTTCCTTTCGATTGTAACTGCAGATGCGTATTTCTCGCCATCTGTTTCTTGTAAACCATGAAGCTACAGAAAACCATGAAGTCAGAAATTTGAGGATATTCTTTCTTAACTGACATCCAGAAATCAGCCAATGACATTTCACTGAAGATGAGTTTCAGCGTCCCGCCATCCCTCAATTCTATAAATTCCTCTCGAATTTGAAGGGAAATTGCTTCTATTGTATTTTCGGCATCAGCTAGGAAAGGATTTCTTACCCAATTGTATTGCCCCGTATTAATTGTGAAAAAATAGTGATTAAATTTCTCTAGCATTAAGCTTAAATGTTGTTGAGGCATATCCAGAATTAATTCTTTGTTTTAATCATGGACTTGTAAGTGCTTTGGAACATTTCTAGGGATTCTTTTGTAACTCTTTTTGCCAAAGTTCGAGCTTATTTTTAACCCCATTAACTTGTCGGAACAAGTCAGATAATTTTCGCTTCGACCTTGCATTTTTTAATTCAGTTCATTCAGGTGTTCAAACATATCAGCCATATACGCAAGTTTGGCCATTCAGTGATTATCTTCAAAAAGTTCGGCCATATTTTGTTTTAACAAAAACTCACGAACCTCGTTGCGAAGCTCGAACAATCTAGCCAAAACTTTGCCCGGGATAGCCAACATACCTCAGTGTATAGCAATAAGGATTCATAATCCGCTCCATTTTCTTCACAGATTAGTTTAAAATCTTGATTTGATAATGTTTATTATAGTGATACATTGATTCATCAATTGCAAGAGCTCCGTAGGCAATTTTTTTTTTTTGGTCGTCATCAATGCTTCGAGATGTATGCAACAGTGTGTAATTTCTATACTAGGATTTTGCCGTTTTACGCAAGAAATAAAACCATTTTTACTGCCCATAATTGCCGCAGCACAATTCGCGAAATACTAGTGCCAATTACTCCATGGAATATCATAGGTTTAGAAAACATCATCGGTTACTCGGAAAATTTCCTCGCCCTAAAGGCCTGTTCACATAGGAGTCCGTTGCGTTGCGTTAAGGAAAAGATGACGTTGAGACGAAAATAAACCAATCATAGGCGTTAAAAATTTCATTGCTAATCGTTTGGAGGCATATGATTGGTTTATTTTCGTCTCAACATCATCTTCTCCTTAACGCTACGCAACGGACTCCTATGTGAACAGGCCCTTAGTCAGCTCTGGAAGAACGTTGCAAAATAAATGGCCTTCTTTTATGGTGCCCTCATTA
This sequence comes from Dolomedes plantarius, assembly GCA_907164885.2. Taxonomy (NCBI): domain Eukaryota; kingdom Metazoa; phylum Arthropoda; class Arachnida; order Araneae; family Dolomedidae; genus Dolomedes; species Dolomedes plantarius. The sequence continues at coordinate 141,673,389 of OU015502.1, forward strand.
ACGAAGCGTTACGATGGCTATCAGTTGTGCTCGGTTTTTAATGTCTGTTGACATATCATCTGAAGTGCAAACTTCTGAGCCGCTTTCAGTTTTCTAATACGCCATCGGATTGCGACGCCATTTTCAGCTTTGGAGACCAGAACTAACTGTTCCCGTGTTAACGTCCATAGAGGAACATTTCGACGATTTTTTAATTCAAAGCCAATATTTTTAAACTCGTGAAACCTCTTGAAATGTATACCGAAGAACGTCAACTTAATTTTAAAAATACAAGTAACCTTGTTCCAAACGCAATATTTAAAGAAAATTGAAAGGTTTCTTTGGAAATCGGCTGTTTTATGCTTTGCGCGCAAACATTTGGCACAAAGTTGGCTGTTTGTCGCCAAGTGCGAATGCTTTTGTACATCTCAAATTTATCTCTGTTTTGGCGATCAATATATCGCTAGGCAATGAAAGGGCGGAAGCTATAATTTTTATGGGTTATTTATGTTTCTGGATTAGAATTATCCCGTCGCGATTATCGAAAGTATTTCATTTTAATAATGTATTTATCATTTTTTATGCAACGTGTATCTAGAAGTATTATCTAAATTATCGTTCGACAAATCGTTGATACGTGTTTTAACAGGATCAGCTGACAAGGGTGCTATTTTCCTTTCATTAATTTCTCTAGGCCCAAGCATGGATTTAAAAATTTCTGTGCATGCTGGTTTAACGAGAGTTTCACCAATAATGTGCTGTTTTCTGACATGTAATTAATCTTGCAACATGGTAACTAACTTCTAAGACTTTATCAGAAACTGTGACTGATAATAACAGTGATAGCCTTTGTTTTCATCCATGATCTAACAGCCTAAGAAAAAATTATTTTTTCTTCTTAGCGTAGCTGCGATGGTTTGAATTTAGATGGCGGAGCAGTTTTCTAGGTACCATTGATTCGTTAGATAGCATTTCTCGCAAATGATGCATTCTGGTTTCTGGGTGGTGTTTCTTTATCACAACACGAAAAACCATATCGAATGTAACCTTCGTTATACTTTCTTTCATAAATGTTCTGTTTTTTTACAGCACCACTTGGGTTAGGTTCATTATCATTTGCCACTGAATTTGAAAATTTTCCTCGTAAATACTTGTCCATATTTTTAGGGATATAACGTGCCAAGTTCAGGTTCGTTTTACACCGAATTGACTTGGCGTAGTTCATTGAAAATGTCCATGTGGTTGTTTCGCTGGCTGCTGCTTTCTGTTGACTGCTAAATTCATAAAGGTGGTGTTGAACATGGTATTACTGTTATATAGCGAAATTAAATATTAAAAAGTTAGAGGAATATCTGACTTAGAGAAATTTCTAACGAATGTGGTGGTTAAACATATTTTTATTATCAATAAAATCACCTTGGCACAGTTAAGATCACTTCGCTGCACACTAGTGTGCCGCGAGGTGGCACGGCGGTTGCGGAACACTGGATTAGTGTATACTTTTGCTATATTAAATAATTACAAGATAAAAGGAACTTTTTACATACCATGTTTTTAAATTTTCTGTTGAAGCATATAAACTTGACAATTCTATATATTAATAAATACTTTGAAAAATTTTTTTTTGATGAATTATCACATCAACTTGAAAGAAAATGAAGTTAATTGGAAGTTAACTTGCGCTTAACTTTTCGCTCCCGTTGCGGCCGATTACCCGATGGGTGCACCAGTTTACAAAACAAAATTAACTGAAAATAACTGAAAGTGAATTCAATTTTGCTTCAAGATGGCTAAAAGTATCAAAAAATGCATTGTCATCGTGTTCTGAGCTATTCTAAAAGTTTCATTTGAAACTTTTAGAATAGCTCAGAACACGATGCTCAGAACACTTTAAATTCTCTAGCTAGTCGGGAAGTTAGTTAAAAATCGATTGAAAGATTTGTACTAGACAAACACACAAACAAACAAGAAAGCGAGTTAATAAAAACATGGAAAAAATATTAAAGTAATAATCATACGAAAATAATAATCATTGATGAAGAAAAATATTAAGTAAAATTTTAAAACGAATTGTATTCTATAATCGCAATGGTAGAATTCTAAGACAAAGCCACTAACTACTTCAGCTAACATCTGGCTTCTACCCGTCACCTCAACATAGTATTTATTGTTCTGGGGAGACATTTATCACCAAACCAGAGATAATTCTGAAATGTATTCGTACTTGGCAGTAATCAGTCAACACTGTGCCAAATGTTTGCGTACAAAGCTGCACCGATTTCCAAAGAAACCTTTAAATTTTCTTTAAATACTGAATTTGGAACACGGTAAAAAATATTTTAAGATTAAATTGACGTTCTTCAATATCCATTTCAATATGTTTCACGAATTAAAAAATATTTACTTTGAAGAAAAAAAATCCTCGTTAACATGACCTAGCGGTTAATTCTGGTCTCCAAAGTTGAAAATGACGTCAAACTCTGATGGCGTATGTGTAATTAACAAATATTTTTTATCAGTGAAGAGTAACTGTAGTAATAGAATATGAAATAAAAGGAAATATTATTAAAATCATAAAATTGCAAATAAAATTTATGTATATTTCCATTTCAAAAGATTTAAAAAAAATATGTCCTGTTTCCTCTCTACACTATCACTTCGACATCTTTTTGTCTGTTGGCCAGCTCTTTCTCCTTCTCAACTCGGGAATTCTATCGCATCACGGCAAGACAGTTGTGGCTGAGCGTCAGAACTGCAAATGGTAAAGTATTTTAATTATAATATTAATTTGTTAATTTTAAGTCCACGCAAATTTTCTGCTTGTATATGTTAAGATTTAGGGTCATAATTTTATGTTTTCATTTTGTTTTATGCAGAATAATTCCAGATTATGAAACTTTAATTACACGTGGCGAGGCTTAGACTATGAATCGGCGTATATTTTGAAATTTGGTTCTTTTTTTAATAATAATTAATTTTTGTTTGTGTATATTTTTAAATTAGTAAATTGCTAACAATCGTGTTTCTTTGAAGTTCTGTTATTGTACTTCTGTAATTATTTATATGAAAGTTACTCTAGCGTAGCTTCTTACTTAGCTTAATACTTAGTATAACAACATAATACCACCAAGGTATCAAGTTAAGACTGCTAATTTCACGGAATTATTGAAAATCATTGTTTAGTGTATACTTTTGTTATATTAACTTTATTCTTTTCCTTCTCATGAGGCTGGATTTTTCATTGGGCCTATTAATGTTTTTTGCTGTTGACCCACTCTATTGCGCCAAGCCTGATATATATTTATTTTGTAGCCTGATAAGTAACTATTTAAATATGCATTGTGATTAAATACTCTAAATTAGTGCAAAAAACCTGTGATGGACAAATGCTTATGATAAGTTGGTTTGAACTCTAACCCCCTCTCCTTCCTTATAATGAACATACAGTGGCTCCCAAAAGTGTTCGTACACTTCCGATTTTCAATGAAATAGGGTTCTATCCATTAATTAAAATGAATATTTCTGAATGAGTATTTAATAATAAGATCTATAATCTATTCTTAACAAAACTACATGAAATATTTTGAAAACATAGTAAAACTTAAGAAACCAGTGATCAAAAAGTAACAAAAACTTTGTATCATAAAAGTCATGGTACACTGAAATATTTTTGGATAAATTCATAATTAAAATTATGGTAAATATGAAGAACATGATACGGCTTCCTGCCAAGCCATTTTTTACGTCAAAGGTTTGGCGCGTTTCGGGGTTTACTAGAAAGATTACTGTTAATTTTCACCACATTGTTCTTCAATTTGTAATGTCCCATTGGCAACCGTATCATGTTCTTCACATTAACCAAAATGGTAGTCTGGCGATTTATTTTTATTTATGAATTGTGGTGGCATTTGAAATATTGTTTGGCTTTAATTCTTGCTTGCCTACTCCGTAATTTTCTATTTTTATTTAAAAATGGCTCATAGTCGTAAAGAAACAACAGCATTCGAAAATTGGTTATTTTTCATCATAGTAGTGGTAAATCAGTAAAGAACTAGTGCACTCTATTCCCAGACGTTTAAAAACTGTTGTGGATGCTAAAGGATATCCTACTAAATATTAATTTAACGAAAAATTAGAATATTTACTAATAAGAGTTTTTTCAAGTGTACGATGACTTTTGTGAGAAAAGTTTTTGTTACTCTTTGATTATTGGTTTCTTAAAAATAAAGTTTTACTATGTTCTCAAAATATTTCATGTAGTTTTGTTAAGAATAGATTATAGATCTTATTAAATACCCATTCTCATATATTTATTTTAATGGATGCATAGATCCCTATTTCATTGAAAATCATAACTGTATGAATACTTTTGGGAGCTACTGTATGTATGTATGTATATATATATATATATATATATATATATATATATATATATATATATATATATACACACACACAATGTTTTCATTTTGTGATGGAATGCTGTTCCAGAACAGTTTTATACTTGAAACTGCTAGTATTTCTCTTTTATTCAATAAAATACTGTGAAAACCTAAAATGTTAGAGAATGAATACTGCTACTAATTTTTGGCACAATTTTCTTTTTGCCAATTGAAATTTCAAAATTCATCTGTCATTGTCAGTTATTTTAGGTGTAATATGGTGAGTCCCGGAACATTTTTTTTACCTTAAAGCAGTTTGTTTTTACATATTTATATATATAAAGGTCTGTAACAAAACTCTTGCAAAATTTTTCTGGCTGCCTATCTAAACTAGCAATCTAAAACTTGGAATAATTGCTGATGCCATGTATGATAGTTTTACAAAATGACCAAAGAAGCAGACCTGTTATAAAGAATATCAGCATCACATTGCTAGCATATGTTTGTAATTCTGTAATCTGACAATTTTCTCAAAAAAAAAGTTGAATGTGCAGAATTTTAAGTTTGGTTTTGAGATAGTAAGCAAGTAAGCAGGATTAGGTTTTACACTTTAAGCATTGTTAAACATCAACTGTAGACTTTTTTCTGTAGTATAATGTTTGATTTCTTGCGATATCTATCCAAATATAAGGATTAGTAAAGTATTTGTGTTTCTAATATGTATCATGATAAACTTGTCAATATTAATGAACACTTCTTATGCAGGATTTCCGTCACTACGTCCAGATAGGCAGAGTTGCCCATATATCATTTGGTAAAGATGCTGGTAAATTGTGTGCTATTGTAGATGTCATTGATCAGAATAGAGTAAGTATTTTTCTCTTTTATAGTCTTTAAAGATCCAGTAATTTAGAGTGATTATTAGAATGGAGGTGTTAATTCCAAAATACCTTATATCCAGGTTCTTTTACTCAATTTCAAAGGACTGGGACATCTATGTAACATTTTTATAGAGCATACTTTGTATCAAAGACTAGATTGCAAAATTTTTCCTCTTTCTTTTGCATCTTTGCATCAAAAACAGACATATCCTCTTGTATTGAGTGAAAAGTTCTAGAGCATTCAAAGACTTTCGTATTTAGAAGTAAACTATTAAAAAGTATAAATTTGTAGGAATGTATTAACTGTTGCTTTTTATTTGTATTATTTCATATATGACACCATATTGTATGTGGCTCTAGAAACTCTTGTTGAAAAGAGGAAAATATTTGTAATTATTTATTTCTGTACTGATTCTTTGAAAACTTTAAAATCTCTTTAGGTTATCATTTTTCTGATTTGTTTTTCTAGTTCACCTTAAAAAAAAGTGGTCTCTGCATGTCTCTACAATTTTTAAAAGTTGAATGCTAAAATGTTTCATATAACACTAGCCGCTGCGTGACCAGCATGGTCGCTTTTTGTTTTATATTTTCTTTTGCAAAACAACGCAACTGAAAGTAACATGAAAGGAATGTTACCATTACCTGTCATCACAAATATATGTTGTAAGGGGTATTCTCTATAAGGCTGATTCTAGTACATCGTGATAAAAAAAAATGTGAATTTCCATTACCTCAGAAAAGAGTTAAAGATAAGACTGAAAAACCCAACATCAATGATTTTAAAATTTACATCCCTCTTTGTATGTACTATTTTCCAAAATAAGATATCTACACTTTATCATTACAACACATAAGAAATTGTTGGGGAAAATTTTAAAATATAGTGTTGATTACATCACTCTGTATGTTTTACTGTTCACAATGCAGATATCTACAATTAATCATATCAAATAATAAATTGTTGAAAATTTCTTCACTTATAAAATGGAGTAAAAGTTCCAAGTACTGAAAAAAGTGTAGATAATTAAATATTACTGGTTGTTTATTGCTATGCCGGCGACGGTTAAGCCTAACCTCACGCTTATTTATGCTCTCTCTTTCACGCCTCTCTCTTAATGAATTATTTCTTTGCTTTCATTCTTGAGACTGTTCCCAATTTTCACTTGATCGTGCAGCTCGTTTTCAAACATTTCTGATTCCAGTGCGTAAATCCATGTTGACACGTGGTTGCAAATTGCGGACGACCGCTAATGTTTACATCTGGTAGTGGCAGCCGTTGCCATTGGGAGTGTAGAAATATCGTCGATTTTTGTGCCGCATACCTATGCGTCTTATATATATAGATTGCTTTTTAATACTTTGTTAAAAACTGCTGTCATCTTCATGATTTTTCAAATGAGAAGTATAAGTGAGATGCATTGTAAGAATCTAGCAATAGAAATGTACTCAAATATAAATGCAGTTAACTTTTTCTTTCATTTGAATATCTAAATAGAAATCATGTAATCCTCATACCCTATTGCATGCAGAAGGCACTCCATTTTCATCTTAGCAGAAAATTGGAACTTTATATGTAAATGCTAGCTAATAATAGATTCAGTAGGCATTAAAATTTTTTAAAATGAATGGAAAGATTCCACATGTGTAGTTATGGCTGCAACCCACTATATTTAAAATATTACTGTTTGTGTTTATAATAAGATATAAATTTCTAGCCTTTCATATAGTTAGACTTTCTCTATTGAATGGGTTTTTATGCAATGAAAATTGCTTTTTTTCCTCTAACTGATTTAAATAATCTGAAATATTTAGAAAACAAGACTGGTTTTCATATCTTCAGTATGTATACAAAATAATTTTTCTAATTCTTTTGTAGGCTTTAGTGGATGGACCATGTACCAGTGTTCAACGGCAAGCAGTTAAATTTAAGAGGTTGCGCCTCACAAAATTCAGGTTAAAATTCCCCCACAGTACATCCACCAAAGTGGTGAGGAAGGCGTGGGAGGCCGAAAAAATAACTGAGAAATGGAACGAAACATCAACAGCCAAGAAAATAGCCGCAAGAAAATTAGTGAGTTTGCAAATGTATTCTATTGTATTGTTATTGGAACCATTGAATGGTGTCCTGAGCTTTTATTAGGACTTTGTCTGCCATCTTGTATTTTTTTTTTTTTTGTTCTCTCCCCATGTTTGTCTGAAATGCTTAATGCCAACGTGTGTGAGAGGTGTTTGGTAAAGCTTGGCATGCTAACAAATGTCCTTTGACAATATTTTAACTATGCTTTTAGAGACAAGAAAATATTTGATTAAATTTCAACTATGGCATTTTACAAATATATTTAACCCTTAAAAAATTAAACTTCAAACATGTTGTCTTCAAGGTCATTTTGATGGCAGGTTTTTTTTCCTGCATTTTGGCTGGACTTATTAAATATGCTATGTCTTGCTGAAGCTAGCATGAACAGTTCAGCCTACATGAAAGTCATTATCATAGTACTAGGAATAACTGTTTGTTCCTAGTTTCCCAACCATGGGACATTTGTTTTGTGGATAGATGTAGAGAATTAAAGCTTTATTTAAAATAATAAATTTTAGGCTAACTATAATCCTGTCCTTTGTGATTACTGTTATGTTCTTAATGTATTCAGATCTGTTGATATTCTCCTCTAAAGTTCTTTAAGTATGACACACATGTGAAATCTATATTTCTTTTAAGCAATCCAAGTGATGAATGTGATGAACCCAAAATCTTGATAGGAATTGCCGTCTGAGTTAATGTGTAGACTGCAACATGTATCTGATTTTGTTTCTTGGAAAATTTGAATCTCTATCACCCTGTAGGATTTTAGTTTGGTGTCACTCTCATAATTGTTTCGTAAGTTTGCCCAAATGCTGCTTCTTGATATTTATGTGGCTGTATGTATTTCAATACAGCCTGTCCTGGGTGAAGTTGGCATAAACATTTTTAGCCTACATGAAAGCCATTATCATAGTACTGGGAATAATTGTTTGTTCCATAGTTTCCCAACTATGGAACACGAGTTGCTGTGGGCATCAAGCCACTAAAGAGCAGTTAATTAAAAAAAATCATAGTGTAGTTAATGATGAACTTCAAGATTTATAGAAATTGCCTTCTGAACATAATGTGGACAGCAACCTGAATCTGATTTTGTGCACTGTGAAAATTCTTTTCACATGCAAGGTGTTGCACTGTAGTTTCATTTCAAAGGTCAGACCCTCAGAGCCACTTTTAGTTTTGAGGGCTTGATAGCTATCTTTGGATAGTGTAAAAATTGGTGTGAATGAAAATATTTCAGTGCAGTCTTTTCCTAGGTACTTAACAAAAGCATTTTGAGCCTACCAAAGCCATTATCATAGTACTGGGATTGACTATTTTCTGTTTCCAGAACACTGAACACAAGTTGCTACAGACCTTAAGTTGTTAAATTTCAGTATGTTCAAGTGTTGTTAATGATGAGCCTCCAGATTGATAGGAATTGCCGTCTGAACATAATGTTGACATCAATCTGTATCTGATTTTGTGCACTTGGAAAATTCTTTTTACATGTAAGGTGTTGCATGTTAGTTTCTCTATAGGATTTGACCCTCAAAGTCTTAAGGGCTTCTGAATAATTACCTTAGGCTAATGTAAAAATTTGTGGCTGAATAATAGTCTTTTTTTCCCTTTGTTGAGCTAACTTAAATATTTTAATCTTAGAAAAGCCATTATAATAGTATTGGGCTGGGAACAGCTGTTAAAACACAACTTGCTATGGAACTGAAGTTATTTAACAGCAGTATGTCCAAGTACTGATAATTATGAGCTTTGAAAAGTGATAGGAATTGCTATCTGAATCTAATGTGGACGGCAACATGAATCTGATTTTGTGTGCTTGGACTGTACTTGTAGTTATGGAGGTAATTTTACTTTAAATCTGTGATGGAATAATAGTTGAGAATTCTGTGTTTAAAGCAACCCATGCAGTAAATTGGATCAACCCAAAATCAGGATAGGAATTGTTGTCTGAGTTATGTGTGGACTGTAACATTTATCCGATTTTGTTCCTGGGAAAATTCAGTTGTATATCACCCTTCAGGATTGTTTATAAAACAGTTCAATTTTTAATTGAATGGCCTCCTTATGGTCATTTTGGAAGTTTAGCCAAATGCATCATTGTTATATATTAAAAATTTATGTGGCTGAATGTATTCAATGCTACTTTTCTATGGTGGAAGTTAGAATAAGCATTTTTAGCCCACAAAATAGTCATTATCATAGTACTGGGAATAATTGTTTGTTCCTAGTTTCCCAACCATGAGACATGATGTGTAGTTGTAGAGATTTTAAATAACGTGCTATATGTAATCATATCCTTTGTTTTTAATGTATTTGTAACTGTTGAATGTCTTCAAAATGAGTTTCAGTATAACGTACATTATGTGAAATCTGCATTTCTTTTGAACAATCCAAGTCATGAATGTGATGAACCCAAAATCTTGATAGGAATTGCCGTCTGAATCTTATGTGGACAGCAACATGAATCTGATTTTGTGTGCTTGGACTGTACTTGTAGTTATATGGAGGTAATTTGACTTTAAATCTGTGAAGGAATAATAGTTGAGAATTTTGTGTTTAAAGCCATCCATGCAGTGTGAAATCTGAATTTCTTTTTAACAATCCAAGTCATGAATATGATGAACCCAAAATCTTGATAGGAATTGCCGTCTGAATCTTATGTGGACAGCAACATGAATCTGATTTTGTGTGCTTGGACTGTACTTGTAGTTATATGGAGGTAATTTGACTTTAAATCTGTGAAGGAATAATAGTTGAGAATTTTGTGTTTAAAGCCATCCATGCAGTGTGAAATCTGAATTTCTTTTTAACAATCCAAGTCATGAATATGATGAACCCAAAATCTTGATAGGAATTGCCGTCTGAATCTTATGTGGACAGCAACATGAATCTGATTTTGTGTGCTTGGACTGTACTTGTAGTTATATGGAGGTAATTTGACTTTAAATCTGTGAAGGAATAATAGTTGAGAATTTTGTGTTTAAAGCCATCCATGCAGTGTGAAATCTGCATTTCTTTTGAACAATCCAAGTCATGAATGTGATGAACCCAAAATCTTGATAGGAATTGCCGTCTGAATCTTATGTGGACAGCAACATGAATCTGATTTTGTGTGCTTGGACTGTACTTGTAGTTATATGGAGGTAATTTGACTTTAAATCTGTGAAGGAATAATAGTTGAGAATTTTGTGTTTAAAGCCATCCATGCAGTGTGAAATCTGAATTTCTTTTTAACAATCCAAGTCATGAATATGATGAACCCAAAATCTTGATAGGAATTGCCGTCTGAATCTTATGTGGACAGCAACATGAATCTGATTTTGTGTGCTTGGACTGTACTTGTAGTTATATGGAGGTAATTTGACTTTAAATCTGTGAAGGAATAATAGTGGAGAATTTTGTGTTTAAAGCCATCCATGCAGTGTGAAATCTGAATTTCTTTTGAACAATCCAAGTCATGAATATGATGAACCCAAAATCTTGATAGGAATTGCCGTCTGAATCTTATGTGGACAGCAACATGAATCTGATTTTGTGTGCTTGGACTGTACTTGTAGTTATATGGAGGTAATTTGACTTTAAATCTGTGAAGGAATAATAGTTGAGAATTCTGCGTTTAAAGCAATCCATGCAGTGAATTGGATCAACCCAAAATCAGAATAGGAATTGCTGTCTGAGTTATGTGTGGACTGTAACATTTATCCGATTTTGTTCCTGGGAAAATTCAGTTCTATATCACCCTTCAGGATTGTATATAACAGTTCAATTTTTAATTGAATGGTGTCCTTGTGGTCATTTTGGAAGTTTAACCAAATGCATAGTAGTTATATATTAAAAATTTATGTGGCTGAATGTATTTCAATGCTACTTTTCCATAGTGGAAGTTAGTATAAGCATTTTTAGCCCACAAAATAGTCATTATCATAGTACTGGGAATAATTGTTTGTTCCTAGTTTCCCAACCATGAGACATGATGTGTAGTTGTAGAGATTTTAAATAACGTGCTATATGTAATCATATCCTTTGTTTTTAATGTATTTGTAACTGTTGAATGTCTTCAAAATGAGTTTCAGTATAACACATTATGTGAAATCTGCATTTCTTTTGAACAATCCAAGTGATGAATGTGATGAACCCAAAATCTTGATAGGAATTGCCGTCTGAGTTAATGTGTAGACTGCAACATGTATCTGATTTTGTTACTTGGAAAATTCAAATCTCTATCACCCTGTAGGATTATATTGCAGATCTGTTTTTAGTAGTATAGTCTCCTCTTAGTCATTTTGTTAAGTTTAGCTGAATGCATTTTCATGATATTTTCTAAATTTATGTGGCTGAATAATTTCAATGCAACCTTTCCTTGATGGAGTTAGCATAGACATTTTTAGCCTACAAAAAAGCCATTATCATAGTACATGGAATAGTTTTTTATTCCCTGTTTCCCAACCATGGAACACAAGTTGCTGTGGGCTTCAAAAGTCACTAAAGAGCAGTTGAAGAAAAAAATTCAAAGTGTACCTAATGATGAGCCTCCAGATTGATAGGAATTGCCGTCTGAATATAATGTGGACAGCAACTTGCATCTGATACTGTGCACTTGGAAAGTTTTTTTCACTTGTAAGATGTTACACTGTAGTCTCATTTATAATATTAAGAAACCCCCCACCCCCCAGCATCACTTTGAGAGTTTTGAGTGCTGCTGGATAATTACTAAGGGTAATGTAAAAATTAATACAGTTGAATATATTTCAGTGCTCTTTTCCTAAGTAGAGCTAACATAAACATTTTAAGCGTACAAAAGCCATTATCGTAGTACTGGGAATAACTATTTATTTGCTATTTCCAAACCTTAGAACACATGTTGCTATTGACATAAAGTCTTTAAAGAGCAGTATGTCCAAGTGTAGTTAATGATGAGCCTCCCGATTGATAGGAATTGCCGTCTGAATATAATGTGGACAGCAACTTGCATCTGAAATTTTGCACTTGGAAAGTTCTCTAAAGTTTTTGCGGCTTTGGGATAGTTACTGAATATATTTCAGTGTTGTCTTTTCCCATATGAATCATCTAGTAGCCATCGGTTGGGGAATAATGGTTTACTCACAACTTGTGATGGACCATACAATAGCAGGTATGTCCAAGTACCTCTAATGATGAGCCTCCAGATTGATAGGAATTGCCGTCTGAATATAATGTGGACAGCAACATGCATCTGAAATTGTGTGCTTGGACTGTACTTAGAGATTAATCATTTTGAATGCATTATACTTTAAATCAAGCTTAATTTCTGGGCTGAAAGCAATATATATTTAAAGCATTCCAAACAATGAATGGGATGAACTCAAAATCTGGATAGGAATTGTATGTGGACTTCAACAAGTGTCTGATTCTTGGGGTCTATTGTAACTCGGGGTATTCCTACTCAAAGTATCCTCTCTGAACTTGTGTAGTTATCACAATTAACAAAGAGTTGGCCATGAGAGGATTTCTGTTGCAGTGCTGAGTTTAAGCGTTAATATTTTGCCATCTAAATGATTCGAAAGGAAAGTGAGCTTAAAAATGTTCCAAGTATTCATAGAAAACATTGAGTCAAACATACTGTGAAAGCAAGTGACGAGGGAGCCTCAGAATTGGGCATTCCCATTTTTATTGCGTCAGTAAAATATAATATAGCTAGCATAAAGTAAATTGAATAGAAAAATCAGTAAAAACACAGCATTCTGCAATTTGCTCAAAAAGTGAATGACTTAAGATGGGCACTATCGAGATGAGAATAATATAGACACTAGGGACTCTGGGGTCAGGTTGAGGGTGTCAATGCTGTTCCAGGTAGTGTTATATCCTTAACTTTATATACCATTTCGGAGTTCCCAAACATTTATTAAATCATTATGCAGCTGTTAGATCCCAATTCTACAAATTTCAGAGGGAAATGGTATGTTTTTGCCTTCACGGTGTACACAATAGTGATTATCTAAATAAAAAATATAATATGCAAGTAGCTAAAATTATTTGGTTGATTTGAGAGCCTGAGGCTTGCGCCTCCACTGCCTGTGTGGAAATCCTGCCACTGTGGTTGATACATTTATTTAGATGTTAAACTTTGAGGCCTTTGAAATTTATCTAATAATTGTAAATTTTCATATGTTATACACTCAAGCCTGTTTTTGTGCGGTGGATAGGGATCGCATTAAAAAAAATCGCACAAAACTTCACAAGTAGCTATAAAAAATATTTTTCGCAACACATTTAAAAAGAATTTTTTCTATGCTGTGAATAGGAACCACAAAGTCTCGCGTAGAAAATAACTCAAAACCTTACAAAAGAACTAGGAATTAGCATTAAATACTTGATTTAGGCAATATCTACTATCTTCAATAATTTTTGCTAACACTTTAGAATAATTTTTAGTGGCTGTTTCATTGGCGGATGCAGCTGCAGATTGTGAAGTGCGTGTCGTTGTAAAAACCCAACTAACCAGCCATTGATTGCAGAAAATTTTGGGCTTCCAATGTGAGAGAATGAACTAAGATGGCTCTACATCCTTCAGCTGATTATAAAACCGTATAGCTTTCTCTTTAATTTAATTCTCTGTCGATGAGGATTTGTTTTTGAGTTGATTCTTGAATCCACAATATGAGTGCCTTTTCCGTTTTCTCTATCAAAATGTTTCTTGAATATGATGCTCGTTTAGTGCTTTCATTTATGTCACAATTACTAGATTTATTTATTTCACCTGCACATTTTTGTATGCCTCTTATAGTGGATTCACCTAATCCAAATTCTTTACCAAGAGCTGTGGATCCTTCACCTTCTGCTATTTGTTTTAAAATCGTAGTCTTAGTTTCTAAGGAAATTGCCTTTCTCTTCGCTTTGTTTTTGCCCTTATTCATTTTCAGGGATTATGTCTAAAAATAAAATAAAAATTCTAAAAGTTTATATCTAAATAGAAAAAATAATAAATTTGCCTTCAATTTATGCTTTGAAATGAATCTTATCTTAATGGTCCAGGAATATGAAAGCACTTTGAAGGACGTGAATTAAATATGATTATATAATTCAATACATATGTAATGCAAATGGTTGATGCAATACTGCATTTTATTTGCAAATCAGTATCAGTGTATGTAATGTCATGAAATATCAAAAATTGAAATAACTAAATGGCCGATCAAACCTACTAATATTTTTAAAATTTTATATTGATAACTTAGTCAATTATGTTCTAATTTGATTGAAATTTTCATATACCACACAAAAACATGTTTGAGTGTATCTACTTAAGAGCTGTAATGGCTCCCTTCATTTTGTGTTAATGATCTAACTTGGAATTCTGTTCTGTCCAGAGTGGTTCCAACTTCTTGCCTAAATATTCCATTGGTTTTTGGATGCTATATTGTGCTAGAATGGGAACAATGAGTGGTAATTGTAAAGTATTATTTAACTGACATTCTATGTTACTCATTTTTTTAAATTAAATTTCTTTTCTTTTCAAGAAAACCACAATGAATGATTTTGACAGATTTAAAGTTTATAAAGTGAAACAATCGGTAAGTAAAAGAAAAATTTTTGACAAGTTGTATTTGTATGAAAATTTGCATATGTTCTTTTGGTTATGTTCTATGTTTATAGTTTTATATTTATAAAATCTATTTACAACATTTTTTGTTGTAAATATTTAAAGTTTTTGTTTTGCATGCTTACTTGCCCTGCACATGGGGCAAGTGAGTAAACAAGTCCCAATAAATCGTAGTTGTTCATGGCAAAATAAGTGGGACAAGTGAAAGAAAGAATAGATATTTCATGCTGAACAAAAGGAAATTCTGAGGTTTCTGAAAATTAAATCTTCAAGTACATATTTCATCATTGAATCTGTATGAGGACAGGCATTTATAATATAGCATTGATTTTTTTAAAAATTATCTTCGAATTTCAATTTGCCAAATATTGTGAGGTTATTACGATTGTTATAGAATTCGTTGTTTTGAAACCTGTGCAAGAGACATTTTTGGATGGATTTCAAATTATCTTCTCCAAAGTCTTATTTTTCATCATTTTTGAGCTTTCATATGGCTGTCCTGCTTCACTGCTGATAAATACTTTGTGCTCAATGTCATCTGCTTGCAACTCATTCTATGCGATCTCCATTACTAAGCTTTATCTCATTGGAACCTGAAGTTAGCATTCTACAATGGAAACATTCTATCACTTTGGTTTGTTAGAAAAGTTATCCAAGAGTAGCTCTGAAAGAATATTGCATTAATGAAAGTGAAGATACTTTCAAAATGACTTCTCTAAAACCCTCCAATTTATTTCTGGGTTTGATATTGGCTTCCAATGCCTGGCATTGAATAGTTTTAAAGCATTATCAAAGACTCTGGGGTTAAAATAATCCATGGTGGGGAAAACTGAAATATTACTCTTATGCACTGAAAAGGGCCCTATGAAAAACTTACTCCTGTTCCCCTTCCTTTTATGGCATAGGTACAATGAGGTCATCTTTTGTCAAAGTTTATATGTACTAGCTGAAAACCCACACTTTACTACAGAGTACATTGAAATTAAATACAATGGTCAATGTATGCAATTAATGCCTATATATATATAATAAATACAACGATCAATGTATAGAATTATACATATCTTTTATTGTATTTATAGTACCAGAAAAAGAAATCGCATGATCAGCATTTAATAAATTAAATTCTAAAAATTAATCTTTAACAATTCACCAAAAATCAGAAAATGGAGGTAAAGATTCGAAAAAGATCTCATTTTAAAGAAATTTTTAGGATCTTTCTCGTGATAAATTTGATAGCCCTCAAATTATTTTAAATGCAAACTTAGAAAAAGTTACTAAAACAGCTTAAAAATTTAAATTTAAAAAATCTAAGAAGAATTCTTCAAAAATCTCTCTTAGTGCATCCCTACACTATAAGAAGAATCGCCATGCAAAATTTCAGCCCTTTAGGTCCAGCGGTTTGGTCTGTGTGTTGTATGTCAGTCAGTGAGTCAGTTACGGAACTGTTTTATATATATAGATATATTTTTACATAAACATATATGTATAAGAATAACATAATGTATAAGAACATAATGTATGAGAATATATGTAATGCCTTGTAAATGTCATTTAATTCAATTACATGTCAATAGAAACTACGGTTGAGCCTTCAATTTAAAAAAAAAAACTTTGACAGGACAGTCTGAATCATTCTCCTCTTTTAGATTGAGGGGGATTCAGCTGGACAGTGAAGCACGTTTGGTCCCTAGGACTGTTTATTTTTTAATTTTATACTTGTGGTCATGCATAACGTTATGTAAATTTTTGTTTGTGAGCCTACTTTTGGAATGCTTAGTGATGTTGGAAGATTTCACCTTTCCACTGATCTTGCTGATTACATTTGTTCCATGTTTTCCTATGGAGAATTTTTCTCCTGTAACAGATCTGTAAATTTTTTTATCAGATGACCTTCTAGTCAGCAAGAAATAGATATGTAATGTTGCCAAATTCCCATAGTATCGTCAACATAATATATGTATGTATATATATATATATATATATATATATATATATATATATATATATATCGCTCTTGCCAAAAGGGAATGAATGGGTAGAAGTAACCCACTAAAATGTTTTTCCCTGGTAACACACTCATTATCAAATTGTTATGTGTGTGATGTTTGATAGTTGTGTTTTTTCGTTTCAGATGAACCGCATTGTCCGTAACCAGTTCTTGAGGATGCGTGGCAAGGCCAGGAAAAATCCTCCTAAGCCCCGAGCAAAGAGGTTCAGGGGCAAGAAGACCACGAAGGCATAGACTGTAAGATAACTCCTATTTGAAATAAAAACACCAAACTCCATCTTGGCTCTTCATTGTGACAACCACACATTATTCTCACAACTGTAAAAGGTTTTTCCCCCGCTGATCTGTCTGCCATGACTGTTGAGGGGTGAGGGGTGTCCAATCTGCTTTAGTGTCTCCTAAAAGACAACAAAAGTATTCTTAAGGGAACTGTGGACCTTTTATTTGAGCAAATCTTATTGTAATATTGTGTTGTAAAAAAAAAAAAAGTTCAGTAGATTAATACAGTTGGCTATCTGTTTAACGACTTTCAGGGGACCATGAAAAATCATCCCTAAACAGAATTTGTGAAAAAATAACATTTACCTTCACATTTTACAGGTTTAGGACTGTCAATATATTTCTCAATATATTGGCGTATTTAAAAATGTTGTTTTTATTATCAGAAAATGGAGGTAAAGATTCGAAAAAGATCTCATTTTAAAGAAATTTTTAGGATCTTTCTCGTGATATAAATTTGATAGCCCTCAAATTATTTTAAATGCAAACTTAGAAAAAGTTACTAAAACAGCTTAAAAATTATTTTATTCACAAAAAGTTATTTCAAATTACATTGAAAAAAGAGTACAAACAATACAATAAATTAGGTTTTAAAAAGTCAAAAAGTATTGATTGCTTCATTTTTCGCCTTGTTTTTGTTATTTTCTAAAATGTTAAATGTGTCATCTTCCATATTCGATGAAATATAGCGTCGGAGAACATCTAGAGCGGAAGTTGCATCTGTGTAAGATGGTGGCAGTGTCTCGTTTTCCGTGTCTTCACCTTCGTCGTCTGACACTGTGTTTTCGTTTACTATATCTTCATAAATTTGTTCTACATTTCTGTAATCTGTTAAAACAGATTCATCACAATTGTAGACATCGTGATTGAAACATCCTCATCTTCAACAAGACTTCTCCATTCTTCAGGGGTAATGTCATCTTCGTTGATTTCAAGATCTGTACTTTGTAGTTTCACTACAAGTTCTTTGTAAATTCCAGCAATGCAAAAGCATTTTTTTAATTGTGGATGAAGAAACTTCTTTCCATGCTGATGTTATCATGTGCATTGCTTCCAAGATCGTAAATTTTCTAATTTTTATACTGTCAGCCGCATTGTTTATTAATTTCCTAATTAAAGACTTTCTTTAGTATGCTTTTACACTGCGAATGAGACCCAGGTCTAATGGCGGCAACTTGTTAGTGCAATTAGCTGGTAAGAAATGAATAGTCAAATTTGTAGGTCCAGGGATATTTGGAGTATGTGCAATGCAACGGTCGATCAAAAGTAAAACTTTTCTCTTTTCTTGATGCATTTTTGTATCAAATTTTCTAATCCAGTCAATAAAAATGTGTGATGTCATCCATGCTTTATTGTTATTCCCATAATCACAAGGTTTCCTGGTGATATTCTTAAAACTCCTTGGTTGCTTTGATTTGCCTATAACTAGTGGTTGAAATTTCTCAGATCCATCCAAATTAGTGCACAGTAAAACAGTCATTCGTTCCTTACTGCGTTTTCCACTAAAGCACTTTTCACCCATATACGTTAAAGTTTTATTAGGTACTATATTGTAGAATAGGCCAGTCTGATCTGCTTTGAATATGGTCTTCTCATCATATCCATCTAAGATCCCCTTCAGCACTGTTTTCTATTCTTCCACTATTATTTTCGCCAGATAGACTTTGAAATGCAAGCCCATATCTTTCTTTGAACTTTGCTAGCCAACCAGCAGAAGCCTGAAAATTTTGCATTCCAAACTTTTATGCCAGAACAATAGCATTTTCTTTAAATATCCCTCCGGAAATTGGAATGTTGGATGCTCTTGCTTCATGAGACCACTGCAGGACTGCCTTATCAAACTCTTCTAATCGGCTGCATCGAATTTTCTGCCGTTTGTATTTGGATCCAAAACCAAATTTTTGTGATGCTTCAAGATTTTTTTTTCTTTGCTTGCTAAAATGCCTTTGACAGTAGACTCTGGTAGCTGAAATTGTCTTGCGAATTAGACTTTTGTTATTCCAACACTTTCTTCCCAGTCTTCAATAATTTTCACCTTTTCATGTAGCGTAAGATGCTTTCGCTTTGCTGCCATTTTGCTCTGCTTACCTCTGATTTGTACAGGAATGAGCTCTTACACACAACCATGAATTCTCTAAACATGAACACCTGCTTCTCAGAAGGAGTGAGAGAGGGCTGCTATTGGACAGTTCGTAAGTCACATGACAACAGATGGTAGGGATAAGAGTGATTCAGCTCCCGTTCTAAAAGCTCCATGAAAGCATATTCGATCTTCCGAGAAACAGTAATTCCCCTACCGTTTTTCCCACTGCAACAAGTCTATGATTGCAACATTGAAAACATCAAGGAAATTCCGGGTCTGTTATTGAAACCAAACTTGTTTTCTCCCTCAGAAGTTTCCCCTCTTGCAGATAAAATGAAAAGTTTATCATGTAAAAAAAGATTCGTCGTTAAACAGAAACGTCGTCTTTAAATAGAATTTTTTTACGTCGGAGGGGCCGGGACTGGGAAATATAGTCGTTAAACAGAGAGCCAACTGTAGTACCAAAATTGTTTTTTTTTTAAGGTAAAAAATAATTTATGAAACTTCTACAAAGTAACTAATTTATAAAGGTTAAGTGTAGTAATAAACTTTAAATCTGTTTTTCTCAAAACAGTTTTTTCAAGGTTTTTTAAATGCTCCATGCTACTTAATTTTTGTTCAAAATTCATGAAATTGATAAGGAAGAATCCTGATACTGTTTACAAAACTGGGTATGTGTCTTACAATTCGACTTCATTAGGGTAGTTAAATTTGATTTATAACTTATTAAAAGTTTAAATTTTGATGAAAATCGGGGTGGAATTCAGAAAAAAAAAATCTCTCAAAAAGTAACTATTCGAGGGATTAAATAATTGATACCCAGATTTGTTTGTTATACAGTTTAAAATGATTAAAATGCAAAATCTGGGAAATATTTCAAATTATGTAGCAAAGAGCATTTTAAAATTTTGTTTATAAATTTCGAATTTTTTTAAAAATCTTCAAATCATAGTGAAATTGGAAATTTCTTTTAAGGTATTCTATATATTTATAGTGAAATGTATATATGTACAAAATTTAGTATATCTGCGATCGAAAGAAGAAAATCTTTTAACGTCCATCTTCCCTTAATTGAGCAAATGGTATGTGGCAGTAGTGTGCAATTCAGTTGGAATTGGAAGCATGTCTCAAAACAAACGCTAGATCTATACAATATTCACCTCAACCTAAGTCAAAAAGATCCTTAATAATTATGATATAAAAACAAATCTTCTACAAGAACTGCAAAGAAACAAACTGCAATTGAAGGGCAACAAGCGAGAAACTTGCGATTTCTCTCCTTCCATATTATTTCGAATAAAATAAAAAACAAATATAAATTGTCGGATTTTAATCAAATTGCAATAAGAAGTTTTACATGTACAGACCTGCCAACTTTCCAGATTTACTCTGGCAATACCGGATTCCGAAACGTAAAAAAAAAATAACGCAGGTTTTAACAATCCCTTACAGTAATGCAGAGTGTGCGAGGATTTTTAGTTACATAACAAAAATATCTACTCAATTCAGGTCATCTATGTCAAGGGAAACCTTGCTAATATGCAATTTGAACCCACAAAGACACTATTATAAAGAATAATTTGACAATGAATTTTTAAAAAGAGCTAAATCAACTACAGCAAATGCTACAAAAAATTCTCTTCAATTAATTTCTCTTAAATTTTCTGCAATTAATTAAAACAAACATTATAAAGAAATAGAAGTACTCAAAATATAGACTGCTGGGGTCCCTGCTAGTGTAAATATGATGTACATTAAAATGTATGATTTCAAATATATAACTTTTGTTTAATATTATAATTTCAAGATTAGCTGAACAGTAAGGAAATATTATTAAAGAAATCCTATAAACTATAAGTAAGTATACATTATAATTCTTTTACTATAATTTTTTACTAATTTGTTTTGTGTTAATGTCATGTCGATTATTTTATGCACGGTAGAATATTGCAGGATTTTGCTCTTACTGAGGTTGGCAGGTCTGCATAAATTATGAAAGCTATTCATAATTCTCCTCCCAAATATATATATTTATATATATGAAAAGTATATGAGCACTCTACAGTGCTCATATACTTTTCATATGAATTAATTTTAAATCTAAACACCAGGGGGGAAAAAAGGGAGAGACATCAAATTAAATTTATTGGGCTTTCATGTTACAGTGATAGATGTTTAAAATAACAGAAACACTATTGTGTAATGTATAGTACATTGTAAAATATAATTTTTACAAAAAATTTTATAAATCTTTTGTGTACACATTCTATACATTTTGGCTTTAATGTAAATTTAGTATTATAACATTTACTAAAAAAAAGAAACGTACATGGGCTTTTACTGAAGCCCATCTTTAACTAATTTATTTTCCTCATCTTCCCATGAGCTTAATGATTCTAAAGAACTTTCATCATAATCATCTAGTTCAGAGCTTTTATCATTCAATTCCACCTTATAAATTTTTAAAGATTTGGAGAAAAGTTCTTCATGTTTTGCATAATTATCAAGCATATGATAAGTATTTTGTATTCCAACAGCTTCAAAGTCAATATTTTTATAAGAACCAGAAGACACAGGCAAATTTATGTAACTGTTATCTTTTAGAATGTTACAGTCTGTTTTTCCAGAACTATGAGTATCAACAAGAAAATTAATAATTTGCTGTTCAAGTCTTCTTTCTAAAGCTCCAAAATAATCTGGTGAATCAATTTGTTTCTTCAAACCAGCAATTATAGGATCAAGTTTTAGAATATCATGTTTTAACTCTGTAAACTTTGATTCCCATTTTAAATTACATTCACATAATTCTTTAGAGAGTGCACTTTTTAATTCCTTCAGCAAAATATGCCTTAATTCAACAAATTGCGCCTCTTGTTCCCTGAAAGTTTTCTTCATTTAGAACCCTCTTTTTCAGAATATCTTGGCTAAACAAAACTTCAGTCTTCATAGTAGAATGAAATTCTTCAAATTTGTTATGCAAACATTGACTATTACTCTCTATATTATGTACTTTTTCTTTAAGGACATCAATATCAGCAACAGCATTTTCACTGTCTACACAAGTTTTATTGATATGACGAACGTGCTCCAATGATTCTTTGCTGGATTCGTCCGATTTCCAATTAGTTTCATTTTTAACAACTTTATGACCAAAAGAATGTTTAAGATTAAAAAGTTCCTTTTTTAAAATTAAAAATTCTTCTAAAATGGAGAATAAGCTCTTTAAATCGCTAGAATCGTTGGAATCCACATGTAAGCATCTTTTATGAAGTTTGATCAAATTTTCTGAGTGACGCCTGTATACATGCTTCATCAAGTAAAAAGAATTGATAAATACCTTTTCACAAAACAAACAACTATTGTGTGTTAAATCCGAAACATTACGAGTATCTTTTTTCCCCCTATTTTTGTTATCGTTGGAATCCACATGTAAGCATTTTTTAATGAAGTTTGATCAAATTCTCCGAGTGACGCCTGTATACATGCTTCATCAAGTAAAAAGAATTGATAAATACCTTTTCACAAAACAAACAACTATTGTGTGTTAAATCCGAAACATTACGAGTATCTTTTTTCCCCCTATTTTTGTTATCGTTGGAATCCACATGTAAGCATTTTTTAATGAAGTTTGATCAAATTCTCCGAGTGACGCCTGTATACATGCTTCATCAAGTAAAAAGAAATGATAAATACCTTTTCACAAAACAAACAACTATTGTGTGTTAAATCCGAAACATTACGAGTATCTTTTTTCCTCCTATTTTTGTTATCGTTGGAATCCACATGTAAGCATCTTTTATGAAGTTTGATCAAATTCTCCGAGTGACGCCTGTATACATGCTTCATCAAGTAAAAAGAAATGATAAATACCTTTTCACAAAACAAACTATCGTGTGTTAAATCTGAAACATTAAGAGTACCTTTTTTTTTCCCTATCTTTGCGAATATTGATGTTGCCTACTTTAATTTTCTCTTCACGTACTTCATTTAAAAGTTCGTTCGCTTTATCATGAAATCTATCCATGTTAATAATTAAGATTATCACGTATATGTAAAAATGGTATACAGAATTCTAATAAAGCTTTAAACGCGTAGTCCATTTTAAGCCATTTTTCTTGTCCCGAATTGCCAAAACAAAACCTGAAATTATCCGAAAGAATACATGATCTAAAACTGAGCTAAATAATATATAATTACCAAGAAGGATTATTTTAGAAAAATAATTTTAAAGAAAATTGTTCTATTTTTCCATTTTAATAATTTAATCTGTATAGTTCTTGTAATTAAAAAAGCAACATACGCTATGAACCATTAATCGTTACGCTAACTGTTCGACTGTTTGTGTATTTTGATTTTGTGTGATTAGGAATTTCGTGACAAATATTGTGTTAAAGGTAGTGTCAGGGTGTATTAGTGGTATATTACTTTACTACACTACGATTCTTGTGGTCAAGAGTGTTACGGCGATTGACTTCAGTGTGAAATGAATGCTTCTAAACAAAACGAAGAATTGTTAAGAGAGGCATCAGCGTTTGGAGACGAAGATACAATGCGTGCCCTCATAGAGGCAGGAACCAATATAAATGCTAAACACAGTTTAAATGGATGGTGAAGTGTTTCTCATATTTAAATGTCGCTACTATGTTTAACCGTTGATGGCTAATGTAAATGTGTTGCGATATTTTCACCAGAACAAAGGCCAAAGTAGTAGTATTTAACTCGGGACATTTTTGGCAAAATAGAGCGGAATGTGTGATAATCTGACTTGTATCATAAGTAGATAAATAATTTTCATACGTCTCATCACACATTCATTTCAAATTATTGATACTTTCACGGCTCCCAGTTCTCGTGGTGTATAGTATTTCATCTGTTCTATCCACTGATGTTCCATTCTGATATAACTTAACAAGTTTTATTTTACGTCATATTCTACAAGACAGCGTACATTAATGACTCTCTATTTGATTATTATCTTTCTTTTAGCATAATATCTTTATTTATGTATGGCAACACCATATATACGTTTTCAGGGTTTTTTTTTTAAAATTAGATATAATAAATAATGGTAGACATTGCTTCACGTATCCTGTGATGAATACATGAAGCTACAGAAGGAGGAGTAGTTCCGTATTAAAAAAAGTGTCTCCCATTTGGTCGCCACCACTAGATGGCGCGCGCGCCTGTACTGTTGCCGCTATAACACGGAAACCATACGCTTTAATTTTATAGATTTTTTAAAGAAATAAGTTTTTTTCAAGTGCGTTTTTAATATGAATTTATTTATTCAACTTAACAATTGTTTATCTTCACTTAAAATGTTTATTTGAACTGCCTTTTTTGCTAAGCTTCATTAAAATTCTTAAGGGGGAGATCACCTTTGCATGCACAAAAATACACTGATTTTACTACCAAGCTTAATGTGTTGTTAAACAGTTAATTTGTAATTAATTTAAACCAATTTTTAAAGGTGAATTGTACAAAGTTTTATCTATTAGTAAAAAAAACAGTTTCCCAAGAAAAATTGTTGGGAGATTATTAGAAATTATTTTAAGAAAAAAATGTTTTATGAATTGTGAATCTTAGATCAATGCAATGTGCAGATTTTTTTTTAACTATAAGAGATATATATTAAATTATTTGTATATATTTTATCCATAGGTTATAATTTAATCTACACCTAAAATGGTTACCATATTTCACATAAAAATATTTTTTTCAGGCAAATGTATTGTAATGTACAAAAAAATAAAAATTTTCTGCAAAAAAAAAAAAATACCTTAATTTAGGTAGAAATTGTAGAAACATGCAAGATATACATGTATACAAAACATTTTAGCAATTTCTGATGATTAGTTTAGAAGAAATAGTGCGCTCAAGTTTCAAAATAAGTTTTTAGAAAAAGCAATTTAAAGTTTAAATTTTCTATAAATTACTTTACTATTAGCTTTATACATTTGGCCATAAAATCGGTTGTATAATTGTAGTATCGACTTAAATTTTTTCATAAGATTCCTTATATTCCGTTCTTCAAAATTAAATCATAATAAAAAATTGAGTTTTTTGAAGGGTTTAAGGTGATCTCCCTCCTTAAAGGAAATGAGTAAATAATGATCCATTATTTTCTAGAGCGAGCTAGTTACATATAAAAGCACACACTAGCTGCAGCTACAGAGTATGCAATGTCCAAACATGAGACACATGAAGAGTCATACTTCATTATAAGAACATTTTCAGAATAATTTTGTATTAGTTCAGAATTTTGCAATAATTGAATAATTAAGGAAATGAAATTAAAGAAAAAAATTGTGAGAAATACTACTGATAAACCAAAAAATACACACATATAGTGATATAAGAATATTTTTATTTGTAGATCATAACAGCCTTTAAAAAGAAAAGCAACATTTTCTATCAAATGAATGAGGAATTTGCACGTTTTTTTATTTTACATTTATGATATAGAAAATAGAAAAATATGATCGAAAGCATCTTTTTTTTTTAGTTTTAGAACTCTAAAAGTTAACATAATTTGTTTTTAAACGCGCACTATTTACTTCGTCTCAAAAACGCTACTTTTCCTACGCGGATACATGTGACGTCACAATGCACTATGGCGAATTTGTTTACTTCGGTGTTTGGATTGTGTTGCGTAGTTTGAGTTTGATATCTAGTGTTTTTTCTTTATTTTTAAGATGTCAAAGTGTGTTACAGAAAATTTTAAATATTGTATAGTACCTTGCTGCACAAGCACAACGGTAAATACACCTGGAAAGCTTTTTTTTAGTGTTCCAACAGATAATGTCAAAAGGAAATCATGGACAGTTGCAATGAAACGCGACGAAAAAAAAAAATCCTCATTCAATAATTTTTTAATTTAGCTATAATTGTGAGTTTTAATGTGATACAGATGATTTGCCAAATCATTGCAGCAAATATGAATTTAAAATACAAGTTTTGACATTTTCCACTTAAATAAATATTTAAATATATTTGTAAACACAACGAGTTTTGTTATGAGTTATATTATCCAGATGGTGAATTCCACCTAACATGAAACCATTACGAAAGAAAATCATTTTTAACAAATTATTAAGTGTTATATATCATTGGAAAGCTTATGACCTCTAGAACTAGAACGTACTATTGCTTTTTCCTTACATTAAGTTTGTTTTGCAGGGGGTGTAATGGGAAAATATCTATTTGTAAGTTTTTTTAGCTAGTAAAATTATCATTTTTATACCTTATTACTTACGTAAATTATGCCACTGAATTTAATTGGAGTAAATTTAATATTAATGTAAAAACTATAAAAGTAAAATAAATGCATGTTTGTGACTGTTTTGAATATAAATAGCCTAGTTAAGGGTACAGTTGCAGCATCATGTATTATATGTAACATCTGTTACAAATAGTTTTTATATTTTTTATTACAGAAAAAAATGACTGATTTTTTATGTCAAGGTTCTGATAAATTACAGGCATGTCTTGTGATGTTATTTTTTAAATTTTTGAACAAATTGACATAATAGATTCACAGATTTTTTTATCTTATGGTGCTATAGTACAAATGATGTTCCATTTTATGTAGCATCCGTTACATTAAAGATTTTTTTTTCAGCTTAAATACACCAGAAATAAATTTTGAAACCTGTCAAGTTTATCTTTAGTTTTTATCAGGAATTGGTTTTATCAGGAAAAAATAATACTCTCCTATTTTGAAGCATTAATATGCATCTCATAATCTTTTTATTATTTATTTTGTGTGTGAATGTTTCGTCCGTTACAATGGAATTCACCAGATGCTGGGTTGGGGGTAGGTGATGAAATTTTAAAATAAATACAATTTGTGTGCAAAATGTGACAAAAGCATAAAATATATTAATTATTTTGTAAGTTTATTTTTAATTAATCTTTTTACACTAGTTTTGGGTGCTAGTTTTTTACATAAAATGTATAAAGTATTGTATTAAAAAGATTTTTTTATAACTGCTGAAGTATTTCTAATTATTTATAAATTACTTAAAGCGGGGAAAGCTAACCATGGATGGTCTATTGTATCTACCCCAAACACACTATCATTAAAACTTTTAGATAAAATTAAATATAATACATAAAGGAACTCATCCAAAGATGCTGCACAATCATTGCATTGGACGGAAAGGACATTTTCTTCCTTTTCATTCAACTTGAGTTCCATACTGTAAGTCTTTTTGTGACATTATGTTCTGGTGTCACCCTTGCATTGACTGTACAGATGTCTCCATCCCTTTTTACCTGAACATATCCTACAGCATTATCTCCATAGCCTTATCGTCCAAATCTAAGTAAAAGTAACTTTCTAAGTACTAAAGCATTAATTTAAAAATGTGTTTTTAAAACACAAAATTATGGAGTTAGAGGATTGTTTAAAATTATTATGAGTAGTAAACATTTGTTTCTTTGCACCACTTAGTATGTGATTAGTCAAAAGTTTAATTATCATGCATAGTTCAGATTTATTATAATTCCTTTACCATTTAAAATACACATATTTCTATGATATGAATGCAGAACACTGAACACATTCGTAAATTTGGTAGTGTTTTTAATTTCTG
Source organism: Dolomedes plantarius (assembly GCA_907164885.2). NCBI lineage: Eukaryota > Metazoa > Arthropoda > Arachnida > Araneae > Dolomedidae > Dolomedes > Dolomedes plantarius. Next base: position 141,701,257 of record OU015502.1, read on the forward strand.
TCAACTTTTTAATACACAATTAAAAATACTAAATATCCTATAACAGGCACTACTTGTAATGTTGCAGAGCTAATTAATTCTACAAAATTAAACATGTACTATGAATGAATAATAATAGAAGCTGTTTATTAAACTTTTAGAGTACGATATTAATTTAATAATATGCATAAACAATGTGTAACTTTAAAGTTTGTGTAAAGTACAACGCATGTCAGCGTTCTACAATCTACATTACATAACTAGAATAATAAATGCAAACAAATATATACATCCCTCTGAACTTTAAATCCTCGTATTTCTGCTCCCATAAAACTTGGATTATTTCCCAAAAAGGAAAACACTGCAAATGAATCTATTTTAGGCAGGTTGTCAGATTGCCCTTTTGCAAAACCGGGTAATAACGCCATGGTAAACAAAACAGAAATAAAACTAAGAATAAAGACGATGATAGAATATAATTTAAAAAAAAGGGGGAATAAACAATAGCCACAAACTAAAATTAGAAAAATTTAACCAAATTAGAAAAAAAATATGATTTTAAAATGTTAGTTTAAGAGGAGGAAACGTAGAATCTCGCGCTAGACAAATGTAAACATTGAAGCATGGTGCATAGTGACGTCAGAACCAATCACGTAGCGTTTTGAGGTCACATGATTTTTCAACACTTTTCGCTTATTTTAAATTTAAAATTCTTATTATTTAGATCTATATATACGTTTTAATTGATGTTTTCGAACAATTTGATAACCAATCTGTTAATAAAAAATAGAAATGAGCATTTTCCCCACATGTGCAAATTCCTCATTCTAAATAAAATAGGAAGTCAATTCTGTTTTTAATCACACAACACTTTTAATTATCTTCCTTTGGAAAAAAAATCTATCAAAGCATCTCAGATTACACTTTTTAAAACTGTCAAGTTGGTAAATTACTGAATACAAATTTTTTTGGTAAATTAAAAAGAAAAAAAAAACCAAATAACATTGACAAGGACAAATCAGCTATTTTTTGCACTTTCACAAAGTATTGAAATGAACAACGAACAAAATATATATTTATAAAATGAAAACTGTATGCTATGTATAAAATTCACTCTCAGATAACTTGTTACATTCCACAAACATATCAAATGAATTACAATCGTCAATGAAGGTAAATTTTTACTTAAAAATATGAAAAACATCAAAAACTAATACGTTAATATATATGTAAGTATCGCACTTCTTTTGTTGATTAAGTGGTTTCCTTTAGAGCAATAATTTCAGTAATTATTTACATTTGTTTACGCACAAAGCTTTGTGAACACCTTATTTTTCTGAAATATAGGGATGATTGGAAAATAAAACATGCTTATTTCCGGCAGAATTTAAGCTGTTTTAACTTTGTGTTCGCTTAAAACACAGCAGCTGTATTTTTCTCTTACTTATATTAAAACAAAACATTAATAATGCTCTTACCTTAGGAGCAGAAAACATACTAGGATTTCTCTGTTTCTTTTCAGGGCTGATCGATAGCCACTGGAACAACCAGGTGCAAAACATGTTGGCATATCTGCGCACAGAATAAATTTAAAACTTTTTAAACACGTGTCCATATAACTCGATGAAAAATGCAAACCAGTAGAACATGTCGCGCCATCTGCCGGTGAGAGACCATAATCGGTCCATTTTTCGAGGAATTCCCCATTGAAGCTTCATGGATGAATATTGTTAAAAGACGTGTTAATTTTAACTTTTATCAATTTATATCTGCAAAGTCTATATTATTTGTATACTTAAGAGCTTCTCTAATTTCTTTTATTTAAATTATACACATTTTAATTATTTAAAATTATGCAATATCGGCACTATGATCCATTTAAGATGCATTTTTTAAAAATTTAAATAAAATCTCAACTCCACATACTAGCATCACTTTACTTAATTCTATTACATGTATTAGTTATAAAATATTAAATTCTGTCTGTTAACAGTATCAAACGTAACTATTGTAAAAATTGAAACACTATGAAATAAGAATGAAATATTGGATTTAAGTGTTTATAAAAACAAAAAAACTTTTTTTTTTCAATTTGATTTTTATTTTCTTGAAAATATTTCGCGGTGAACGACATTTCTTGTGAAATATCTAAAGTCATTAAACAATTTTCCTCGTATTTCTGTTGGTTTTATGTATACTTTCACTTTATCTGGATTTTTTGATCTCGAAAATGCTACAAATGTGAGAAAACTGGCTCTTCCAAATAAATTCCAACTTGCCCGAATGTTTGTCCCTGAGATTTGTTTATGGTCATGGCATATGCTGGAATTATAGGAAATTGTCTTCTCTTCAGTACGAATGGTAGTTGAAAATCACTTGGCCAGAAAACAGTATTGCAGTCTGAAATTATTTCTGCAATTATAAAATTTTCTTTCATTTCAGTGATTGATAGTCGAGTGCCATTGCAAAGTCCCATTTTCGGGTTTAAATTTCTTAGCAATATTATAATTACGGCTTTTTTTAGATATAACTTTCTGAGGGCATTCTGATGGAGCATTCCTGATGGAGTTAATTCAGGAGGATAATTAAGTGCATCGTTTGGATCTTCATATTCGAATGAATCTGAGCTGTAATGTTAATTAACGTTAATTATTTATTAACATTAACAATTAATGCTAATTATTTATTAACATTAACAATTAATATTAATTATTTATTAACATTATTTATTTAGTATTCCTATCACTAAATGGAGAATTATTCTCCATTTAGTTTAGAAATTATAAAATTATTCATTTCAAGAGTTTTCTTGTTGGTCGGGGCTAAAATGACTCTCCTTTCAAGTTTATTTTATTTGCACGCTTTCAACGTTTTCGCTGTAAATTTCTTCAATCATTTTTTTTGGAACGAAGTTCTTTTACGCGGCTTACAGTAGAGTGAACTGGCAGGAATCGTCACGTAACGAAAAAGCGTTGTGCCCCCTTCATAAGAGCCTTTTTCTCAAGGACTCTGTGGCTGAATGGTTATCGCATCGGACTATCGCACTACGGAGCGAGAGGTCCCTGGTTCAAATCCCCGCACAAACGCTGGCCGTTTCTATTCCCACTCATTCTTGGAATATATATTATAATAAATATAATATATATTATAATAAATATAATATATATAAATATTCATATATATGTATGTATATATACACTGAAGTGCCACTGAATTAGGGATACCTACCTAGTAACGAGTTGGGCCTCCTCTGGCCTTGATAACGGCTGCCACACGACGAGGCATAGATTCAAAAAGTTTCTGGAAACGTTCCACGGGAATGGCTTGCCAAATATTGGCTAAAGCTGTCCATAATTCAGTAAGGTTCTTTGGTGCTGTGTGATGGCCTTTTACGCCTTGTTCCAAAACATTCCAAAGATGCTCAATAGGATTTAAGTCTGGGCTAGTAGGTGGTCAATTCATGATAGAAAAGTCAGAGGAATGCTCATCCAACCAGCCAGTAATCAACCGGGACTTGTGAGAGGTACAGTTGTCTTGCTGGAAAACTCCATTACCGTGCGGATAACAGAGCAGCATAAACGGATGGAGGTGATCACCCAGCTACTCTACGTACCGAATTGCATTGAGGGAGGTTGGTACACGCACCAAAGATCTCAAACTGTGCCACGAAAAATCACCCCAGACCATGATTGAGCCACCATGCCCTTGTACAGTTCCAGCCAGGCATGCAGGATCCATGGCTTCATGAGCCTGACGCCATATTCTCAGCCTCCCGTCGGCGTTAAGTAGTCGGAATCGAGACTCATCACTCCATGCTACTCGTTTCCAGTCCTCTACACTCCAGTCTCTGTGATTTCTTGCCCAGGCAAGATGTGCAGCCCGATGGCGAGTATAGAGCAATGGCACTCTCGTAGGTCGACGGCTCCCGAAACCCATACCGTGAAGCGAGCGTTGCACAGTCCGTTAACTGACTGTACGACTGGCACCGTCATTAAACTGGGTGATAATTTGAGCTAATGTTTGGCTTCGCTGGCTACGTACAATACGCCTGAGCCGTCTCTCACCACGCACTGTCCAGGCTAATTGTCCTTTGCAGTTTGCCCGATCGCTAGTTTTTTTTCCACCATCCATGTATTCTTGGTATACTCTTGACACTGTCGACCTTGAAAATCCTAGCTGTCTGACGATTTCGGAAATTGAATGGCCCATGCGTCGCGCACCTACGATTTGTCCGCGATCGGAAGGCGTCTAAATCAGGCAGTTTACCCATACTGGCAATTCCAACAACTAATTCAGAACAACCACAGTACGCGCTATATATGCAGTTACCACAGCACCCTCACTTGCGCATACATGATGCGCAGCGCTACACAATTTGCATAGGCTTTGCTATCCCTAATTCAGTGGCACTTCAGTGTATATATATATATATATATATATATATATATATATAAACATATCTATTATTCTGCATTATTTATAACAAAGTTTACTGATAATTTTTTATAGCTTATATAAATGCAATTAACAACCAAATATTAAGTATAGTGAAGTACAAAAACAAATTCTAGAAGAGGTCTTAAGAACCCGTCCTATAATCTTTGGCTGGTTAAGTTAGGAACATTGTACTCCGAATGAAGCTTTATACTCCAGAATATGATTGAGCGCTGGAAGTTTTGAAATCGTTTATGTGTGGGCATTTTTTTGTTTCCCATCCGTTAACTGAGGGATAAAATTTAAATCCTATATTTTACAGTGCTCTAGAAAGAGTTTTTTCATTAGATTTTGCTAAAATTTTTCAATGTGTGAAACTAGACGACAACGTCGATACTTTTTATCGTAACTGCAAACTGTGACCCGGTATGATTTGGAATTCCAGACAAACAAGGTCATTTTTTTCCAGATACAGTTAGAGTTTGGGTTGTCTGAGCGACTCGCGCTGTCTTTGGAAGCCTTAAGCTGGAAAAATTCAACCCAGTTGTAAAAAACATAAATGAAGTGGTATGCAACTAGGAACGCTACACTGAAACTGAGTAAATTGAATTTTAATAAAGCATGAAATTAAATACTTCTGATTGTTTGTTATGCAGTTAATAAAATAATGTTCTTTAGCGTAGAAAAATAAACAGAGCTAAACATTAGGGCGGAGAGTAAAAAAAAAGTTTTCGATTTTGTTTTTGCCCTAGTGCGGAAAAGTTGGGTACTGGTGGGTAGGTCACGTATGTAAAGTTTTGGGAAAAACAAAAAATATCTTCCGTCTCCATTTTGGCCGTGATTTTTAGCAGATTTTTACCATAGAGTTAAAAATGTGTATTTCCATTGTTTTGTATGCAGCTTTTCGCTTTTTCTGAAATAAAATTCAGAAAATACCCAGAACTCCCCACGGGGAGGTAGCTGCATTGCGAGTTCCACCCGTGCCCACCCATACACCCAACCATATCTGCACTTAACTCCTTTGCCCTTGCAGTTATTCCGGATTTACTCGGTACTCGCATTTGGTTTCAAATGATGGCATAGCTTTTCTCGACTCTGTTCGGGTTCTAACTAAACCGTCACGCTTATTTTCTCCACACACAGCCGCAGAAACCTCTGTTACTAGTTTCACGAAACGTTCAACACTTTGGGTGTGGCAAGGAAATTTTAGGCTTCCCAGGTGTTGAGCTACAGACTCTACACTGGAAATCAAATTTCTCAAATCATCTTCTGTCAAGTAAGATGTTATTGGGGATTCCGTCAAATTGCATTTCTGTCAATCAGTAAGGTTTATATATGAAACTGCCTCGAAGTCGAGTGACGGAATGTTGTAGTGTCTGATTCCTTCCTTTTTTTCCTTTCTTGCTCGTAAAATCCTACGTAGTTCAAGTTCTCGAATGGACTGTCTGTCGTCTGTGGTCATTGACAAGATTATTGCTTCTGGGTGGCCGAAATAGCCATTTCTCTGGATAATGGGATCGACCACAGTCTTTAAATAGTTTTTAAGATAGCGTGAAACGTTTATTGTCTTCCACAAATTTCGTGGACCATATGTGCAATATGAATTTAATTTAACTGTAAACCACATAGGTGGGTACACTTTCATGATGAACTCTGCCAGGGTTTGAAGTTGGTTTGAAGGCTCTGACGAGCCTTCAAACAATGCCTTAATGTATAAACGCTTTATTCGATTTGCAGTTGTTAGCCAACGTGCATGACACATTTTCCCAGGGTGCTTTTGTGACAAACTTGATGCGCAGATTCTATTTGTGACAGCTTGACAAATATCCCAAAGCTATCGCTTGTGTGTGCTAAGATACTTTATGTCAATTTTCGGAAATTCGCTCGAAATCTCTACAAATCTCTCAACTGGGAGGTTTTTACAATTTGCCAATGCTTTCCCAGTAGGACCAGAAAATGCATTTGGGCCACTCGTTCCACTATCCAAATGCTGCACTAAATGTCGGAGTGGCAACTCATTTGCGTGTAACTGGCAGATAAACCAGTGCAAGGGTTTCCCAATGGCTTCCCCAGAAAGGCGAATCACGCCGATTTTATAGCCAGTATTACCGACTGTTCCATAGCACCCTATTGCTACTAGTTGATGAATGTCAATATTCTTATTCTCCATGAACTGCATCATCATTTGAGAAATACTCAAAGCCGATGAAGAGGTCAGTGCTATGTGTCCGAGGTATTTGCTTCTAGGTTCCTTAATCATTGTAACGTGTTCTTCCAGGACTGTTTTCTGGTACATCTTTCCCCCTACGCTTTCTTGAATTAGAGTTTTGTCCTTCCTTCCGTCAAAATAAAGTCTCTTCAGTGGTTCCAGCTGTCTTTCATTTCCTTGCTAATATTCTTTCCGGATTTTTTCCCTCTCTCTTCTTATTTTATGTCTATCAATTACAATTAAAGTGTCTGTTTCGGTAATCATCCCCAAATCTTCCAAAACAGTGCTTGCAATGATGGCTCCAGCCCGATCTGAAACTCCGGTTCTGTCACAAGCTATAGCAACTGCTGGGTATCGGCTTGATCGTAACTTCATTTTCCCTTGAGATTGGGTCATCCTGGATGTGGATGGGGAAGGCTTCAGGTAATCTGCGTCACTATCGGAGTTATGTGGATCCACGTCAGAATCTGGATCAGGAAATATGAGCCTACATGGAGTAACAGATGGCGAAACGTTTACTATTTTAAGACTTAATGCTTCTGTCTCTTTCTGCTTGCTATCGGCTCATTTCCTCAGCTATCAGTTTCTTTTAAGTCAACTGCGCCTATGGACATTTGCCTAAGTGCCCGTTGGTCTATAAGAAAAGTTCTTTCTATTTCAGGGATCCTATTATGCTTTGGGAAAGAACATTTGTCAAAAGAAACACACTTACATGAAGAAATGTCGAACAATTTCCGTGAGTCTTTCACGAAGGTTTTAAGCTTCGTTTGTAAAGTTGTTGTCGACAATGTTTTCATGCCAAAATATTTCTTTACCTTTCTGCACGCAGTGTGTCAGCTGCTGCCTTTCTGTATTAAGTTTCGAATTACCTCTGTATTTTATTTAAGAACAAAATGACGAGTTCCATACAAAACAGTGGAAATACGCATTTGTAACTCTATGGTAAAAATCTGCTAAAAATCACGGCCGAAATGGAGACGGAAGATATTTTTTGTTTTTCCCAAAACTTTGCATACGTGACCTACCCACCAGTACCCAACTTTTCCGCACTAGGGCAAAACAAAATTGAAAACTTTTTTTTTACGCTCCGCCCTACTAAACATGTCGCCAAATCTGCCAGATATTTAAGTGGAATTTAAAATTTTTGTGTGTTAGTACAAATTGGACAGTGTTACATAAAACTTTTCAATTTTTCTATGCATCTTTAAAGGCAGTAATCATTTATGAATGGCCACGCTGTCAAAATATACGAAACAACAATCTTAATAATAGTGAGAAATAAAGAAAAAATATTAAGCATTGTTCAGAGGATATCGTTCTTTCTCAGTGTTGTGTAAACTGCTCATAGTATTGTTAATCATCAACAATGCTAATAATCATAAATATTTTTACTACAGATCTGCTACGCAACAAAGGTTTTTTGCAGTCGCCATTTTAAACCTAATACTTATGTGTGAAGGTTTAAGCGCTTGAAAGCTTATCGTAATTGCTCTTATTTTAATTTGAGAATTCTTTGAAATTTTCTTATATCTTTTGACATCGAGATCTTTTTATTGTTCTTTGTTGAAGTATCTATCATTGGACAAGTTCGTTCTTATCGTGTCTGCTGTGTTCTTGTTCGCTACGTCGGACGTCTACTGAATTTTGCTATCAGGCTTTTGTATTTACCAATTTTACGCTTTTATTGAAAAGAAAAAATAAAGGGGAAAATGTCAAAAGAAGTTTGCCTGGCATTTGAGGAAGAAGATGACGTTGATATTTATGAAACTGCCACTGAAAGCTCTATGGACGAATATGTTGATGCTAGACCTCCTAAACCTCCCCGAGAGCCTCCTAATTCTGCCCTGGTATTGCGTAAGGCTCCTAAACCTCCAAACCCGCTCATGGAAAGGTTTTTGAATGACTGCGACATCAAAACTACAACTGATGTACCTCGACTTAGTTTAAAGAAAAGAATACGGCGACTTTTGTGCAGTTGTTTCCGGCCTTCAGCAAAAGACTAACCAAACAAGCCTACATGGACAAAATTGTATGAAGATTTTCCATCGATGAACTAAATTTCTAAAACAGCTTTTTTATTATGTGTAATCATCCACTGTTTCTCTATAGAGCTTTAAATATCCGTACAATTTGGGATTAAAAATTTTTGCAACTCATCGCACACTGTCTTCAGTTTTTCCAACACTTTGTTGCCTGCAACTAGAAATCATCGGTTACTCATGCTTATTAGTGTTACTGAAGTCTGCTTTCTTCTTCCTCTTCTGCAAACCACCTAAATATCTGCTTCATGTCTTTCACATCTTCACCACAGCCGATACCACCTGGCTCGTATCATCCTATTCACCAGAGCCGCTACCATCTGGCTCGTATCATCCTCTTCACCAGAGCCGCTACCATCTGGTTCGTATCATCCTCTTCACCAGAGCCGCTACCATCTGGCTCGTGTCATCCTCCTCACCAGAGCCGCTACCATCTGGCTCGTATCATCCTCTTCACCAGAGCCGCTACCATCTGGCTCGTATCATCCTCTTCACCAGAGCCGCTACCATCTGGCTTGTATCTTCCTCTTCACCAGAGCCACTACCATCTGGCTTGTATCTTCCTCCTCACCAGTGCCGCTACCGTCTGGCTCGTGTCAACCTCTTCACCACAAATTGATTTTTTATTTCTGAGCCAACAACATCAGGCTGGGAAATGTATCCTCCATACATCGTGCCTCCATTAAAAAAAAAGAAAAAAAAGTGAGAAGCACGCCGGCCCACTGCCACCGGGCCGCGCGGATGGTCTTGCTGTAAAGGGGAGTGTTCAACAGCCCGCCTCCAAGCGGTACTCTCCGGGCAACGTTTCTTCCTCGCAAGTGTAAGGAACGGCGAAAGGGCTGAACTGATTCGCATTTTGCAATTGTAGGAAAAGGAACTTTGTCTTCTGTTGAGCAGACAAGAACCTTTATCAAAATATCCTAGAGAGGAACCTTCATTCTACGATGTATAATTGATGATCGCTCGCAAATATTAGACTCTAAAAAACCCTTATCAAGCTCTGTTAAACATTACAAGCGTTTCATCGTGTTTATGATAATCATTGTGTATTGTGTGCACTTATCAGACTTTGCAAAAATAAAAGTTTTCGTATCTTTGCAACACGTTTCTTCCTTAAATCTTTTTATTTAATTTTCACTGTACGCTGGTAAATATTAAATCCTGTTCCGAAAATTTCGAAAAATATTTCGTAATGTTAAATAAAAAATAAATAAAGTAAGTAAAAAATAAAGTGTATGTATACATGTAAGCCCCGACCGGGCTTACATGTATACATACATTCATATATATATTGTGTGTGTGTATTTGAAGGACACGTTAAAAGTGTGTGACGCAGAATCCATGGACACGAGAGGCTTGTTTAAAACTACATTTATTATTCATACAACCATCGCTTACATCTACTGACACATCGAAC
>OU015502.1:141716334-141728834 GCA_907164885.2 Dolomedes plantarius
CATGTCCTGTAAGGTGTTGTGTTGATGGAATAAACTGCATTTGTTCTTTGAAATAGAATCGTATTGATTTCGGACACGATGTGTGTTATCAGGAGATGACCATTTGGGTCATTTCATGTATATATATATATATATATATATATATATATATATATATATATATATATATATATGAGAAAATAATATTAATTGAAAAAAAATAGATTATTACCATTACATTTTTATATTTTGAACACTGTAAAAAGGAAATGCTGTTTCAGGGTGTCATGTTTGCTTGTTAACCTCTTTTGTAATATGCCCCCAAAAAGCATACCATTTTCGCAGTGAAGTGTTCCTCATTTTCCCCACTCCGACTGGAATCTCTCCCACTTCCGGAATGATTCTCCCCCCAACGTATCAGCCCCCAAAAACAGCACAGCGGTGATTCGCACTCCTCAGTGGTCCAGGATGAAACAAGTCGAGGGTGAAGAACATCTCACCCTCGACAAACAGGTCCATGAACCCAAACGGTCCCCAAACAGCAAAGTGCTGCTGGAATTGGTCGCTGCCCTCCGTCCAGGTCTTTCTAAGATAGCAGGCAACAGATTGGTACCTATTGGGTTTTTTGTCTGACTCGAGCTACTAGGCTAACGGAAACGGAATGCGTGCCAACTCTGTCTCTGTCTAGAATATGTCCGGGCAGTCGACAAAGTCCCTCAACCAGTACTGGTCGTTGAACAGCCAGATGTCGCCCTTGATGTGGGACACTCTGCCCAGCCGGAACCACCTGAAAAACACATGCACAAAAATGTAATACAAAAGACTTTCCCTGATTAGAAAAATTCATTACAAAATAGCCGTTTAATATAATAATGTAACTTTTGTATCGTTGGATAGGGCAGTTTCAGTAGTTTTTTTGTGTGCAATAAATGACGCGAGTGCTCCTTCGAGAGGGACTATTTGAAAGGAGGACTTCATTTTCGGCCGGAATGGCGTCGATTCAAGAGAAAGCCCGAAAAGCGTTACCCCTAACATTTATTTAGACTTATTGCAACTTTTTCAGAAAGATGTCGCACCCCCACACTGGGGATCTTTAGTGCGTGATTTCCTAGACCAAACATGTACTGTGTGTACAGTGGCTTAGCAAAGGGGGGGCAAGAGGGTCTATCATGCCCCGGGCGCCACTCGCAGAGGGGCGCCAATGTAAGATCCATATATTATATTACTATATGTTTTCGAGGTGGATGCCAGTATAAGGTCTATATATTATATTACTATATGTTTTTCGGGGAGGGTGCCAATATAAGGTATATATATTATATTACTATATTATTTTGTGGGGGGCGCTAATATAAGGTCTATATATTATATTACTATATGTTTTTAGGGGAGGGCACCAACATAAGGTCTATATACTATGTTACTATATGCTTTTCGGGGGGGAGTGCCAATATAAGGTCTATATATTATGTTATTATATGCTTATCGAGGGCGCCAATATAGGGTCTATATATTATATTACTATATGTTTTTAAGGGGGGGGGCGCCGCAAAGGTATCGTGCCCCGAGCGTCAGTTATGCTCGCTACGCCACTGTGTGTGTACTGTAACAGAAGACATGTTAAATAGCACTCGGAGGGAACTGGAATACCGCTTCGACATTGTCCGAGCTACCAAGGGGGCACACGTTAAATTTTACTGAGGTAAATGGTCTTATAAAAAAATTTATAACAGTACTATCCAAACAAATATAGGTCTAATTATAATAGTTTGAGAACGATAAGTATTCATAATCAGGGCAAGACTTTTGGTTCACTCTCTATATATAGCTGTTGTCTGTTTATCCTTTTTTTTGCATAGAAATCCACAGTTTAGAAGAGACGATCGTGAAATTTTACATACAGGTGTCGTTAAAAACAGCCGAGGGTTTTAAGAACTTCCGGAATCGAAATCAATTACGGTTAATTTTTAATTAATAAAAAACCAACAATTTATAAGGGGGCGCGTCCAGTAAATGGAAGCTGTTACAGTTTACGGAATCACCCCCCCCCCCCTGGATATGGCAGCCACGTTAGGGTTAACTTGCAAACAGCGAGCGAAAAGATAAAAATAAATAAAATCAAAGTTTCAAGTCATATATTAAACCAGAGTAATAAATGAAAATAATAATCTTTCAAATCAGCTTTTATACTCTAAAATAGATCAGATCCAACGGCATACTGACACTCTCGACACGCGATGGAAAATTCGAATGAACTGCGCTAAGTGTCACGCGATCTTTTCTAATCGCTACTGTAATTCCCCCTTGCCTATATCTTTGTGTCTATTGAAGAGCTAACGACTTCCTGCTAACTTATTTCTAACTTAAAACCTCTCCCATATGTATGTTTACCAACTCATTCCAATAATCTCAGTGCGAATATCTTTCACTTTATTCCTGATGCCGTTGTCGCATCGTAGCGCAGTTAGGAGCGTACACTGTTATTGAGCTTTCGTCCCCAGTTCAAATCCGGGCAGTGTAAAATTATACTAAACCTGTGATTTCAGACTTTTTTAGTTCAGCTTTAATTTCATTATTTTTTATTTCAGCGTTTCTCTGATGAAAGGCTGAATCTAGCTGAATTCTGAGGAATTTATTCTAAATTTATATATTTTTAATTGTGCTTTCATATTATTCACGTGCATAACACTTCGTATGCTTTTTTGTCTGTGTTATTTATACTGTGTTTAATTTTTTAATGGATTTTGGTAAACAAACGTTATTTTTTTTTTCAGTCCCTTCCATCATGTACAGTTAGTTGTCAAGACAAAAGGACAATTTGAGATTTTTACTTTTCAGCTTTTAGTGGTACAATGATGAAAGGCTGAATCTACCTAAATTCTAAGGACTTTATTATGGAGAGAAAAGGAATTTAATGTGGATAGGAGTTTAATGTGGATAGGATTTGAATGGTTTGCAGCCCTCAAGCAAACACTTCATTTTTTTATGAGGCAATGCTGGAGTCATTTCATGGTTCTATTGGAAAATTCTGCTAAATCTGTAACTTCAGCTTTTTTTGCCCCAATGATGAAAGGCTAAATCTAGCTGAATTAATTCTGAGGAGTTTATTATACATTTATGTATTTTTATATTGGGTTTTCCTTTTATTCATGTGTATAACTCTCACATGTTTTTTTTTCTGTGTTATTTATACTGTGTTTAGTTTTAAATTAATTTTGGTTAACAAGCATTCTACAATTTGACATTTTTACTTTTCAGATTTTAGTGCTACAATAATGAAAGGCTGTATCTACCTAAATTCTGAGATGTGCATAACATTTCACATGTTTTCTTTCCTATGTCATTTATACTGTGTTAATTTTTAAATTGATTTTGGTTAACAAACATTCTTAAAACCGGGTACTTCAGCTAGTATATATATATATATATATATATATATATATATATATATATATATATATATATATATGTGTGTGTGTTTCAGTGTCAGTGTCAGTGTGTCACGGCAGAGAGCGTACCTTGGGTTCCATGCGTCCTTCCTCTTCTTCCTCAGCTTGCGTGCCTCCCTCTGTTTCTCCTCGAGCCTGTTTTTCTCGGAGGCGGCACCATCTGTAGGGGGTAAAAGGAAACCGGTCTCAGCGCCAAGAAAATGGTTGTTAGGGAGGGTGCTTGTGCGTTCGCTCTACTGACCTGTGTCCCCTTCCTCCAGCCTGCGTATGTCCGGCCTGAACCTGCAGTCCGTCCTTGGCAGCCTGCTCCTCAGCTCCACGTTGAGCTCGTTCAGCGACATCGCGAACGTCGTGAAGTTGTAGTACTGCAGAGACAGAACACACATACATATAGGAGAGCTGTCAAACACAAAAAACAATGATGATTCAGGTTCAAGAGGCGACCCTGCTTCAGTTGGCCTGTTTGGCATCTTGTTACTCTCGTTATTGTAACAGATGCATTGCATTTGCACAATGTACAAACATATATACATAGACTCTGTACAGGAAATGATGGTGGTTATTGACTAGTTTACGAACAGTGAAGTGTGATGGCTATTGACGAGTTTATATACAGTGAATGATGATAATTATTGACTAGTTTATGTACAGTGATTGATGATAGTTATTGACGAGTTTATGTGCAGTGATTGATGATAATTATTGACTAGTTTATGTACAGTGATTGATGATAGTTATTGACGAGTTTATGTGCAGTGATTGATGATAATTATTGACTAGTTTATGTACAGTGATTGATGATAGTTATTGACGAGTTTATGTACAGTGATTGATGATAATTATTGACTAGTTTATGTACAGTGAAGGATGATGGTTATTGACTACTTTATGTACAGTGATTGATGATAATTATTGACTAGTTTATGTACAGGGAATGATGATTGTTATTGACTAATTTATGTACAGTGAATGATGATAATTATTGACTAGTTAATGTACAGTGACTGATGATAATTATTGACTAGTTTATGTACAGTGAATGATGATAATTATTGACTAGTTTATGTACAGTGAATGATGATAATTATTGACTAGTTAATGTACAGTGAATGCTGATAATTATTGACTAGTTTATGTAGAGTGAAGGATGGTGGTTAATGACTAGTTTATGTCGAGTGAGTGACGATGGTTGTGAATGATGGGCGTACCTTCTCCGAGTCGTGCGGCCTGGGCTGCACCCTCCACAGGATCGAGGCGCGGGGGATGTCCAAGGAGAGGGAGGAGTCGCTGCGGGGCACCGAGCCCTCGCCACCCTCGCCATCCGGGTCCTGCAGACAGATGCAAGCACAAAAATATATAAACACACACACACACACACACACTTATATTTATGTATAAATATAATATAAGTGTCGCTGCACACACACACACACACACACATATATATATATATACAGTGGAACCCCGATTTTACGTTTTTCATGGGACCAACGGTAAAAAACGTACGAAACGGGAAAGCGTAAAATCGGGGTTAAAACATAAGTTAAGCATAGTATAGGCAATTTTCACGGACCAGCAGAAAATGACGTATGAAGCGGGATAACGTACGAAACGGACAACGTAAAATCGGGGTTCTACTGTATATATATATACAGGGTGTCCATAATTAAAGTCCCACTTTCAAAAGGCTGCAAAAAAAAAAAAAGAACCACTGCTCAGAATGACTTCAAATTTGAACTGAATATACTGGAAGAAGGGGGAAACGATTTGGCACAATAAAAAAAAGTTTCCAACCACTTACAGCGCCATCTATTGATACATTTTGGAACTTTTTTTATTAAGTCAAATCGTTTCCCCCTTCTTCTAGTATATTCAGTTCAAATTTGAAGTCATTCTGACCAGTGGTTCTTTTTTTGCAGCCTTTTGAAAGTTTGACTTTAATTATGGACACTCTGTATATATATATCTATATATATATATATGTAACGACACGGACGCGGAGTGAGGAACGAAGGCGGAGTGGATGATATTTCGTTATTTAAATTCCTTGCTTCATCTACTTGAAGGCGAAATGGATAAAATGTCGCCCGGCCGTGCGTCACGGTAGTTTAAAAATCAGTTCCCGCAACATCTCCAACCTCGGACACACACATATCACACCACAATATTCTCGAACTACATTTTATTTTTAAGAGGCACGAAACACAACTTCTCAGGGCGGTCGAGATTGACGTTAAGCTCTACATCTTCATGTGCAAGGTCTTATATAGACAATCTCGTCACGTGATCCTTGTAGTGGTGTCAAATTGGTTAATGTTTAAAAGTGACGTGATATTGCTCTGTAGTGTTAAATTTAAGTATCCACACTACGTGATTGGAAAAAGGGCGCCATCTTAAGGTTTTTCGCCCAAGGGAATTTAGAACTTAGAATCAAAAGCGAAATTAGCTCGAACGCCCAAGGGAATTTAGAATAAATTAGAATTTAAAAGAGTCATGGGATTTTTAATGTTATATATATATATATATATAGTGTGGATAAAAGGCGAATGGAAAGAGCGAATGGGGGACTCACGTGCGGCGAGACGGGCGGTTCGGGGGACTTGTCTCCCCTGGCCCCGCCCCCCGTGAAGGAGCGCGTCAGGATATTCAGCTTGGAGGAGATCTTCTTGGTGGGCGTGTCGACCCCGGACTCGTCGACGCCCCCGTCTGGAAAAAAAGAGAGAGAGAGCGTGTCTATTTGCAAGTAAGTAAATACACATATAGATGAGTGCAAGTGAAAATATGGTCCGCACTTTCGGTTCGCCGAACTGCTTTGAGGTCGAAAATCGACCTTCATCGGTCCGTCCAGCCGCAGTCAAGTAGTACACTTTGTGGGCGAAGTTCAAAGGACAGTGAAGGGACCCACCTCTGCGTTTGTTGTGTTTCGAAATCACGTTGCACAGACTTCACACCCTCCAAAGGGTTGATCGTCCAAATCTGCATCTCTGAAATTCCATCGTTCCTCGATGGCATTCGCTTCCACCGTGATCGCCAGTCAGCTCTCTAGACTACCACAGCGGTCTCAGATGCTACTTGACCAGAAAGTGTGTATCTCGAACAGGATCGTCTATTCCAGTTATTCTGGCACTTTAGTATACATACTTGTGTATATATATATATATCGGTACACGGCGAAACGAACGGACCGACGAAGGTCGAACCGGTCACGAAGCAGCACAGCCAACATCACTGTGGTGAAAGGGGGACTGACTCACCGTTGTGCCTGCCGTGCGTCCTCGCGTACTCCTCGTAATCCTCCATGGAGGCAGACTTTAGGTAGTCCGTCCACTTGCCAAACAGGAACCTCA
This sequence comes from Dolomedes plantarius, assembly GCA_907164885.2. Taxonomy (NCBI): domain Eukaryota; kingdom Metazoa; phylum Arthropoda; class Arachnida; order Araneae; family Dolomedidae; genus Dolomedes; species Dolomedes plantarius. The sequence goes on from OU015502.1 coordinate 141,723,110, forward strand.
GCTTCTTCTTTCTTGCGGAGAAGAGAAAGAAAATAGAAATCATACACATAAAGCCACTCGAGTGCCAGAACATCTATGATACCTGTCTAATACTCTTGACAACACCTCTCGATCACATGACTCCCAAAAAGCGACTGGGTACGGACTCCATTAACTTTCTGAGGAAGACTGTACACCATGCCCCTTGGGAGCAGAGAGGTCCCCAGTTTTATCATATTCCTAGAGGTTGGATCTCCGCTTCGAACAGAACATGTCATGGTTTCCCAACCAGGCTCAATAACGATCCGATTGGGTGGACAAAGGCGACCATTTCATGTTCCCAAACTTAGATGAGTATTCATTAAACCTTAACTGGGTGGACAAAGGCGACCATTTCACGTTCTCAAACTTGGATGAGTATTCATTAAACCTTAAGTGGGTGGACAGAGGGGACCATTTCATGCTCCCAAACTTGGATGAGTATTCATTAAACCGTAACTGGGTGGACAGAGGGGACCATTTCATGTTTCCAAACTTGGATGAGTATTCATTAAATCTTAAGTGGGTGGACAGAGGAGACCATTTCACGTTCCCAAACTTGGATGAGTATTCATTAAACCTTAAGTGGGTGGACAGAGGGGACCATTTCATGCTCCCAAACTTGGATGAGTATTCATTAAACCTTAAGTGGGTGGACAAAGGGGACCATTTCACGTTCCCAAACTTGGATGAGTATTCATTAAACCTTAAGTGGGTGGACAAAGGGGACCATTTCATGTTCCCAAACTCGGATGAGTATTCATTAAACCTTAACTGGATGGGTATGGATGATCGTGGTGGCTCCGGAGGACGCCTAAACCCACGAGAGTGAATGCACGACATAATTGCTGGAACACATCCGAAAAGACGTTAACGTGGCGTTGCTGAAGTATGATGAGGTGTACTCATCACACCGCATACCATTACTGAGAAAGCACCAGCCTGTACCCTCTTTGACATGCTGGATTCATTGATTTATAGCGTGTTCTCCACACGCATACCATTCCATCTACCCGAATCAGACTCGTCAGTCCAGGCTACTCGTTTCCAGTCTTCCCGAGCCCATACTCTGCGCTGTGAGGAAAGCGACGGTGCAGTGAACATTGCAAAGTGTTCGCACCGATGGTATTAAAGATACCAGCATCGTATGGCAACGTTATAGCCGACAGTGCTCCTTTCTCGACAGATGTTGCCGTAGGTTCACTATCTTTTCTTCTATCCAAAGTACACCCTCCAAAGGGTCGATCGTCCAAATCGGTATCTGTGAAATGCCATGCCCCATCTCCCACGCACTCGCTTCCACCGTGATCGCCAGTCAGCTCTCTAGGCTACCACAGAGGTCACAGATGCTACTTGAACAGAAAGTGTATGTTGCTACTTATTTCGAACAGGATCGTCTACTCTAGTTATTCTGGCACTTTAGTATACATACTCGTATATTCGAGGGTCATTTTTAAAGTAAGAACCGTTTTGTAATGGAGTAAGAGAAACTTTAGTTATGAACGTAAATTGTATCACAAACTAAAATATGAGCATTTTTTTTCACTTTTCAACATAGTCACCATTAACATTTAAACATCTGTCAAGTCGTGTGTATACCACCGGCTTTTGGATCCCATCATCAAACAACTCTGCCGCCGGACCGTTAAACCAGTTAGTAACAGTTTCTTTCAACATGTCATCATTTTCCGAGCGCTTTCCACCGAGAAATTCCTGAAGTTCTGAAAACAGATGAAAGTCCGATGGTGCTAAGTCAGGGCTGTATGGCGGATGATCCAGTAATTACCAATGAAAATTGTCAAAATCGACGGCGCGAACTTCTCTCTAGCGGCTTCGTTCTGCTTCACGACAAAGCTCGACCTCACGTTGCGGCAAGAACAAAGACGCAACTGGACAATTTTCATTGGGAATTACTGGATCATCCACCATACAGCCCTGACTTAGCGCCATCAGACTCTCATCTGTTTCCCAAACTTAAGGAATTTCTTGGTGGAAAGCGCTTGGAAAATGATGACAGGTCGAAAGAAGCTGTTGCTGACTGGTTTAAGGGTCCGGCGGCAGAGATCTTTGATGATGGGCTGCAAAAGCCGGTGACACGACTTGACAAATGTGACAAATTGTGTATATTAAGAAAGAAGGCACTTATACAGTTAAAAATAGTTATGAAGTAGTAAATAGTATTAGTTACATGGAGGATATAGTAGGAGTTACAAGTTATGACTTTTCAGATTTATTTAACTCTATTAACTTAGATGACTTACATAGTATCATTTTAAATCTATATGAACGATACGATTTACCTGAGTTTATTACATATAACAGATATAAATCTTTGTTACAGCTAGTTTTAAAAGAAACTTATTTATACAATGGCAGGGATATATATAAACAGATTCATGGAATCCCTATGGGAGGGGGATGCTCATCAATTCTTGCTGATATCTATCTACATAATTACGAAACAGGAACTTGTTTATTAAATGAAGTAAAGTTTTTTAGGTATGTGGATGACATTTTTGTATGCTTTGTAAATAAATCAGATTTGGACTTTAGTTTTTACCCTAGTAATTTAAGTTTAGTTGAAACTACGTGCAATAAGGAAGGTTTTTTTGTACTTTTTAGATTTAAGTATTAAAGTTAGCAATGGCTCAATAATTACAAAAATGTATGATAAACGAGATGAATATAGTTTTAAACCAAATCGTATTATGTCATGGTCAACATGCTTACACCTAAACATCAAAAGAAATGAAATTACTAATTTTTTAATAAGATGTAAACGTCTCAATACTTATAAAATGGATATGGATTTTAAAATTAAACAATTTATAAATTTTGCTTTAGAGATGGGTTTCCCCAAGTCATTTTTAATGTATAATATAAAAATTTTTTAAAAATCAGTAAAACCGAATATAAACACCGTTTTCTTTAACCGTAACTGTATGTTAATTTACAACTTATTTGAGATCTGGACACAGTATTAAAGATAATTGATTCATGAACTTTCTTACATTATTACGTTATACAGGTATGTATGCTACAAAGTTTGTTAGTTTTAGTTATATATGATTAAAACTGTTGTAATTATCGTAAACACTGTGTTTAATTAAGATTTTCCAGTTTTGAGTTTTAAAATTTTGTTTTAATTATTGATCTACTTTTTTGACGAAAGTCTCGGTTGCACTGAGGTTTCGGGCTTCCGGGAGTGTTGCCGCGGCATAAAACTAGTTTAACCGGAGTAGGGGGTCTCAACTCCCCAGCCCCCCAGCCATTAAAAACTTCAGTTTCAGGATTTGGTTGTAGTTTCCCTGGCTTTCCAACTGTTTTCTGATTTACACTTATTTTAAAGATTAATATATATATGGAAACTTTTCTAGCCGGCCACCTCTCAAAACGGCCAATTTTTTCGGAACCATGACTGGCCGCCTTAGAGAAGTTCCAATATATACATGTATGTATGTACTCATGCTTCGTTTGAACCCATTGGAAGACGTCGCCAGCTGCGCATGCGCACTCACTGCGAGTCCACGACGAATCCCTCGACGCGGTGTAGGTCCCGCCCGAACCAACCGGCCGGCTTGAAGCTCAGTTGCGCCGTCAGCGACGTCTGGTGGCAGTGCACTTCCATCAGGCCGTACTGCAACATAGAGAATTCGTGGCGTGTATGCGTACATTCATCCATACATACATTTATAGACACACAAATACATAAATGCAATGCCGCCGAGTACCTGTTCGAACCACAGCTTCCCGATGATGATGTTGTGTACGCAGCAGTGCACGTTGGCCCACGAGTACGTCTCGTCGTGCCTGCGGAAGAGAGAACGACAGTCACTTATCCCAGTTCGTATGACTCCATAGCACGAGCGTGTCCGACTCAAAGGCAAACAAGTTTATGTGGGCCGTCATCAAAATCAACGTAGGGTGATTTCGAAACAACAACGATCCTATTGTTCTGATACCGGGTGTCCCAAAAATGTCCGACGATTTGTAAAATCAATTAAAGATAAACGGATGTTGTTAAAACTGTACAGTTTGCTGCATTCTGCTTAGGTAACCAGGGAATTTATTCTCACCGATTTTCAAAATTAGTTGCAAAGTTCGTCAACAGATGGCGCTGCTGGCTGGGATAAACTATAAAACAATGTTTTCAAAGCGAGAAGCATACGCAAAGTGGCATGGATTGGCCTCCCTATTCTCCAGATTTGACACCATGCGAATTTTTTCTTTGGGGATACTTGAAAGATCAGTTGTATCGTCACAATCCACAAACTGTAGATGAACTGGAACAGTACATCTCTGCTGCTTGTCAGAACATTCAAACTGAAATGTTTGCACGGGCGTCTGCGAATTTTGACCCCAGACTGCGCCCCGTTGTTGCTGCAAACGGTGGTTATTTTGAAAACATTGTTTTATAGTTTTCCCAATCAGTAGCGCCATCTTTTGACGAACTTTGCAACTAATTTTGAAAATTGATGAGAATAAATTCCCTGGTTACCTAAGCAGAATGCAGCAAACCGTACATTTCAACTCTATCGATTCTATATTTATTGAATAAATCCAAGAAAACTTGGTTTCCAAGAATTTAAAATAAGGAAATCTTTTTTTTTTTTTTGGGAAATTGATTGAAAAAATTTTTTCTGCAGTGCAGTTTCACCTAAACTCGATTTGTTGATGTCGGAAAGTGCGTCAAATCTTCCATTTCCCACAGAACTAGCTTATATTTGGATGCATTTACTTGGTCACACATGTTCGTAATGATCTCATCTTTTGCTTGCCATTTTAAATTGAAGTGTTTTGTTACATCAAGCATGAAAGATAGTCCAGTAACAGGCTTGTATCGCGATTTTTACTTATTAAGAACTAGCCGGGCTATCGAATCAATAGACACTTGCATCACAGTTCACTTGAATTTAATTTTTTTTCACTTTTAATTGCCAAAAAATCCCCCCCAAAATCAGAACATCTTCAAATGATCTATTTATGATTAAAAAGTTTAGATTAAAAGTATGAAAAATAGAAAAATAATTAAAAAAATGACACACGATGAAACATTTCTTTTCAATGATTCATTTTTTAGTGAGAATCACGCTGTGAATGAATCACGCTGTGTTTCCATGATAAAACATGGCGGTTACGTTTTGTTCGGTAGAGTATGCATTTAGAATTGAAATATCTCTAAAACTATTAAAGTAACAGAATGCGTGTACATAAAAGAAGTGATCTGCTTTTAAAGCTCTTTCTAAATATGTAAAATTTATGTACTTTCTTTAAAAAAAAATACATCGGTTTTAACTTTTAAAACATGACGGTTGCGTTTTGTATCGGTGGAGTATGCATTTAGATTTGAAATATCTCTAAAACTATTAAAATAACTAGTATATAACCCCCGTCAAAAATGACGGAAAGTTGATCAGTTCATACGAACAACAACAAAAAAAAGCATGAAGATTCTATTTTTGAATGTAATGAAGAAAGATTTTAAACATATACTACGACGAATACAGGTACATAATGCTATATAGGTTCCAGAAAAAATATAATTTTCCTTTAAGTGTAAAATTCTGAATCAATATTAAATAAATAAAAATACAAAAAGTTAGCCAATTAAATAACACCACTTGGTACTTACAAACTGTACTTAAACAGCAGTAAACAACAAAACAAAACTAATCTAAATCAAAACTAAACCAAAACCGTTTCAAAA
>OU015502.1:141731334-141734354 GCA_907164885.2 Dolomedes plantarius
GATATGCAAACAATAAGAAAGAAAGAAACTTTCAGCCTGCGGACCTTCGTCTGATTATACGTCTGATTTTATTGATAACTAATAACACAGTGTTGCGTGATTCGCACGTTTGGATTGAATAAGTTTGCTGTTTAATTATATTTGTTAGATACTGTTTAATTAGATTTAATTAGATTTGTTTGATCCACTGTTTAGTTAGAAATAAGTTTTATAATTTACATTTGCCTTTATTTTTTATTTTTCCCTTAAAAACGCAGTTTTTTCCACATCACCCAAGAGGTAAAGTGCAAGATGCGTTATCCCCCTTATTTAATCAAAGTAAGGCGGGATTCCGCATGAAGCCTAGGCTCAAAGTTTCTTTCTTTCTTATTGTTTGTATATCATTACAGTAGAAAAACGCTAAGCGCATTCTGTCTGGCCAGATGAACATGAAGAGCGGGGGGTGCAGCCCAGTAATTTTTTTGATGGAATGCATGAAAAATTTTATATCTATATATCTACCCGGTCAACGCCAGACAGTCATTCTTTAAAAATAATTTCATAAATTTTCTTATGCCTTAATATAACTAATGGACTAATAGTTCGGAATGAAAGTTATGTGTTGTTAAGTTTCTCTGTTCAAAGATTTTTTCCTCCCACTGCTTAAAAAACTCCAGAACTCTAAAAGATTTATCTTATATGATTTCACGGTATAAGTAATTCAAATACATATCGTATGTTAACTCTGTTTCGCGAACTTAGGGGAAAAACCTGTGGAACTCTTAAACTTCTTCCCATTTTATGATCATCAAATGATTAATATATTTAGATCAACAGAAGGCTTCCAAAAACTGACCATGGGACAGAACTTAATTTTTCTTTTTTTTCTTCCTTTTTTTTCCAAACTTTATTAAGTTCTATTAGTTTGAACGCCATTGCCTAAAATTGTCTAAAGCAGCGGTTCTCTACCTTTTTAGACTCACGACTCCACTAAACGTTAGAAAAATAAAATTAACACTTCGCCCCTCTCCCGTCACCCCCAGACCAAACCTCAGACCAACCCTCTTGCCCTCGCGCATCGAATTTCACTGATAACGATGGTGAAGGGACTGTATCCACATTTAAGTGGTACGCGCACCTCTTAGGGTCACAAAAATCATTAATTAATTAATTAAAAAAAAACTAATTGAGCCCCAAATTTCGTTTTTGCTGATTAAAGTTTCTCGGGTCCTAAACATTAACTGTGCCGAATTTTGTCCCGGTGTGTGAAACAGTCTATGATTCTATAGCGGACAAACAAACAGACGAGCTCTTATATATATATATATATATATATTCTTATATATATATATATATATATATATATATTCTTATATATATATATATATATATATATATATTCTTATATATATATATATATTCTTATATATATATATATATATATATATATATATATATATATATATATAAACTTAACTCATGACGCAACAGTCCGCTGTGAACCAAGGCTGGCGGTGCCCATCTCCTCTTTCTTGACCGTGGGCTTGGGATGCCATACAGCATATGTCTCGGTCAGGTCGTCGACCTGACGCGGGACCCCCAGAGTTCAGTTCCGAAGTATGCTTGGTCCTCATTTTATCGACCCACTCGAGGGATGGAAGGCTGAGTCGACATTGCCCAGTCGCAGGGTCGAATCCTGGACCTGTGGGATGGCAGCTGCGCTACCGGGTGTCGTGTGTGTGTGTATATATATATATATATATATATATATACATACACACACATACGCACACACATACTATACATATTAATAATTGTCCGGACACTTGTGGAAAAAAAAAACGTGTTTCGTTATTTCAGTAAGGGAGAGTTTCATTATTTGAGTATGTGCAAAATCAGTTCATTTAAAGTCAAGTAGAATTCTTACTGGGAGAAAATAACTGAACCACACAGCAAAATATTGGATAAAAGATTCAATGATAGCTCAGAAGGTCGCTGGGTTTTTCCCATGACCAGGGCCCGATTTAGAAAATTCTCGACTGTAGGCGCAACTCGGGATGGGAGCCCCCTAACACTGATGTGGGCCTAACATTTCCAAAATTGACACACAAAAAAATAATCATGAATCGTTGCGAATGTACCATTTTACTGAGAATTTGCTATTGGAAGCGTAGAAGCCTAGAACATTATCAAGTAACAAAAAGCGATACAACCTATTAACTTCATCATTAAAACTGCAATACAATGCGACCAGAAGAAACCTGTTAATCCCTTATATACACTATAACATACAGAGATGAACTATACATATGACTATTCATATGATGAACCAATCAATCAAATTTGAAAGGATATATATAAAAAAATTGCTACTAAAAAAGTAAAATTAAAAAAAAATTAAATTGGGAATTTTTTCTTTGAAAATAAAAATTTTAGGGGGCCCCCAACATTCAGGAGCCCCTAGTCTCGGGCCTACAGGGCCTAATGGAAAATCAGGGCCTGACTATGACTGTTGTGACGTTGTCTCCATTACTACACGAACATTGTAATTATATAAGTCTGTGTTGCTCGTTCCTACCCCTCAACATGAACTTGTCATCTATCGGCGAAATGTTAAACTGAGCGGTCTCATAAACTCTAGGATAAGAGGCCATAAATTTCGTGTAATATGCGATTCTGACGTTATAAAAGGCATAAATACTAGAGTGGTTCGAGGGCTCTCCAGAATTTTGACACTATAGCGACATGTGGAATCCCATAAACTTTGGACCCTTACGACCACTTAAAACGCCGGTGAAAGCTTTTGAATTCGCCGACCGTATAAAAGAAGACCCCCAATATTCCACGAGAGAGAGATCTGTTTTGAGTGCCAGAGAGGTCGCAGCTCTCCTGGTCTTTTGGCCTGATAGGCTGAGTGGTCTGTGAACCCGAAGCCGTCCTGACATATCTAACTGTAAATTCTAACTCGCTGTACATATTTGCTTTTTGTAGTTGAAGTGTTTAAGGTAGCGTAGTAAAGTAATTGAAGCGAAACGCTTGTC
>OU015502.1:141734854-141749854 GCA_907164885.2 Dolomedes plantarius
TCCCCAAAAAACGTTGCCCTCCTGACGTTGCCCCCCCCCCCCCCAAAAAAAAAAAAAAAACTCTTGGGCTGGAGCCTCCCCTGATTCTGCCACCCATTAAAGGACATCTTTAACGTATATCATCTCGAGCTTTTCGATCGATGATAGTGTTTCATCTTCCAGTATTCGTCCCGGCAACTTTATTCCGTGTTTTTATTGACTCGCTTTCTTTTTTGTGTGTGTGTTTGTGTGTTTGTCCAGTAGAAATCTTGCAATCGATTTTTAACTAACTCCCCGACTAGCTAGACATTTGAAACTTTGAGAAAAGCTCGGAACACGATGACAATGCATTATTTTAATACAACTTTTAGCCATCTTTAAGGAGCATTTAATTCATTTTCAGTTAATTTTGTTTTGTAGACTGGTGCAGCCCTCTATCGGCCGGGACGGGAACGAAAAGTTAAACGCGAGTCAACTCCCAATTAACTTCCTTTTCTTTCGAGTGGATGGGATAATTCATCGAAAAAAATTTTAAAAAAGTATTTATTGAGACATAGAATTGTCGAGTTTATAGGATTCGACAGAAAATTTAAAAACAAGTTCTTTTTATCCTGTAATTATAAACTTTCGAATCACTCTCCTTAAAAATTTTGTTTTTTGAGATATGACGTTGTTGAAAGGAGTCAGATATATATATATATATAAATAAGAATAAGATGAAAGAGAAAACCAGTAATAGCTTTAAAGCTACTTGAAGCCAGGAACATCCAACATGTAAATATTATATATATATATATATTTTATATATATATATATATAAGAATAAGATGAAAGAGAAAACCAGTAATAGTTCTAAAGCTACTTGAAGCCAGGAACATCCAACATGTAAATATTATATATATATATATTTTATATATATATATATATATATATATATATATATATATATATATATATATATATATATATATATATATGTATAGGTATATGTATATATATATGTATATATATATATATATATGCATATATATATATATGCATATATATATATATATATATTTTATATATATATATATATATATATATATATATATATATATATATGTATATATATGTATATGTATATATATATATATATATGTATATATATATGAGTGTGTTTATTTAATAGATCATACTCATCAGAAACAATCCATTGGTTTTTAGACAGTATTGACACCGCTGATGAAGAAATGCTGTCAAAAACCGTATTCATACTTATCTTTACATGTTGGATGTTCCTGGCTTCATGTAGCTTTAGAGCTATTACTGGTTTTCTCTTTCATCTTATTCTTATTTATATATATATATATATATATATATATATATATATATATATATATATATATATATATATATATATATATATATATGTATATATATGTATGTATATATATATATATATATATATATATATATATATATATATATATATATATATATATATATATATATATATATGTATATATACATACGTACATATATATATTTATATATAGAGAGGGATAGAGAGATACATATATACATAAGACGTACATACATATATACATACTAGCTGAAAACCCGCGCTTCGCTACGGAGTACATTCAAATTAAATACAACGGTCAATGTATGCAATTAATGCCAAAAAAATAAATATATATATACATATAATAAATGAATTGATCAATGTATACAATTGATGTAAAATATATATATATATAAAATATCGTAAGGGAAATTTATTTTTTTTGGAAAATATCTAATCATCTGCTGCATTAGAAAGAAAAAAAATTTTGTCTATTCAGTTGTTATGCACGTGACGATAAATAAATTTAGTAATTAAGTAATTTAGTATTATTAAGTAAATTTATTTAAAGTAAAAGAAATCAGCATTTAATAATTTAAATCTTAAAAATGAATCTTTAAAAATTCACCAAAAATCAGAAAATCGAGGTAAAGGTTCGAAAAAGATTTCATTTTAAAGTAATTTTTAGGATCTTTCTCGCGATATAAATTTTATGGCTATCCAATTATTATTTGAAATGCAAACTTAAAAAAGGTTACAAAAACAGCTTAAAAATTCAATTTTAAAAAAATCTAAGAAGAATTTTTCAAAAATCTTTCTTAGTGCACCCCTACACCATAAGAAGAATCGCCATGCGAAATGTCAGCCCTCTAGGTCCAGCGGTTTGGTCTCTGCGTTGTATGTCAGTGAGTCAGTTACGGAACTGTTTTATATATAGAGACAAAATAGTAACGATAAGTAATCGTACGTTAATAACCTGCGGTCGTTTCGCTAGAAGAGACTACCTGAAATGTTTCCTCCTTCAGCGGCCAGACTTTTGCTCGGCAATGCTTCGAAGTTGAGGTCCGTCTCCTGAGTATTATGTGGTGAATAGTTTCCTGCATGTCTGCCAATATACTTAAATATTCGGCCTTATGAGACGACAGCCAGTAATCGCTTCTTAGACTCGTCTCCGTCCATTCATTTATTTCTTTAATTAGGGGCCCTCTCTCTCTGTGGAGAAAACCTAGCAAACAGAGCGCTGTCTAGTCTTACTTGTTGTTGAAAAGCAAAACTGTTCTATCTTATTTTAAAAACGATTTTTCTTCCAGTCGGTGATCGTAGAATTCTCCACTCCGAACTTAACTGCCCATTTCGACATCGTCTAACCGTTTTAAACTTTTCCTTACGGGGTGGGATAGCATTTATCCCAAGAATATATATATATATATATATACATACATACATACATAGATACATACATATATATATATATATATATATATATATATATATATATATATATATATATATATATATATATACATACATACATACATAGATACATACATATATACATATACATACATACATACATACATAGATACATATATATATATATATATACATACATACATACATACATACATACATACATACATACATACATACTATATATATATATATATATATATATATATATATATATATATATATATACATACATACATACATACATATATACATATATATATATATATATGTATGCGACACACATAAATATGTTGTCGCTCTGCCAACCGTACGCGCCATTCGCGCAGACTGGCATGGGGCCCTGAAGTGTCATTCTCCGACCGGTCAGCGCTTCTGGACGCCTCCCAACGCATCAATCTCTCGAAGGGAATGCCACTCTTCCATTCTCACAGTGTGCAATTTCGGCCAATAGCAAGTCATATATCGAAGTAGCAAAAGGCCGGAATGAAATTCGATATATACAAATTTAGATATATAGAATTGATCTCAGTTTTTTCATAATTCTCCTAAAACATTAAAATTAAAGCTAATTTTTGTATGAAAGATTTATTGAGTACTATATACCTTTTAAAAAAAGCAATAATCCAGACAGTGGTTACAGTGATCACAGCTACATTCTGTTAAAAAAACTACGAATATCTTGCCGAACAGCCAGTTTTGCGGAAAGTTCATCGAAGAAATGCTCGCATTTATTCAGTCCACTAAAAACTTCATCGGAGACATTTTCCGCGAATTGAAGTCCACGACGTATTGTTTTCAAACGTCAAAAATTGGGAGATTTTATTCTAAAGTGGAATATGATCTCCCAATATGCCGTGAAAAAAAGTTTCGATATATAGAGATTTTTTCGATATATAGAAACAGTTTTTTCTATGTGATGAACATAGAGATTTGCTAAGAGTTTGGTATATAGAAAATTTCGATATGGGGAAGTTCAATATAAGGAGGTTCGACTATATATATATATATATATATATATATATATATATATATATATATATATATATATATATATATATATATATATATATATATATATATATATATATATAAATATATATATAAATAAGAATAAGATGAAAGAGAAAACCAGTAATAGCTCTAAAGCTACTTGAAGCCAGGAACATCCAACATGTAAAGAAAAGTATGAATAAGGTTTTTGACAGCATTTCTTCATCAGCGGTGTCAATACTGTCTAAAAACCAATGTATTGTTTCTGATGAGTATGATCTATTAAATAAACACACTCAGACACCGTACAATCCATTATTAACAGAAGAATTGAATAGTAAATGAATTAAGTTTGAATAAAAGTACTTAACCAAAGAACACCAAGCCTGGCGCTAGTCAGAGTGGAAGTTAAGAACTTGTAACCGCAAGATGACTAACGTCATAAAACTTGCAACCATTGAGGTAGTGGATACTCAGTTACAGACTTACTTAGGTTACCATATTTTAAGACTATTATTCCTTTATTTATTTAGTTTTTATTATTGTTACTACTATGAGTTATATATATATACATATACAGTAGAACACCGATTTTACGTTTTTCATGGGACCAGCGATAAAAAACGTACGAAATGGGAAAACGTAAAATCGGGGTTACAAAAAAATCTAAGCAAATTGTTCAAAATTTGACACTTACTGGGATGAACTATTGGAAAAAATGTGTAATGTTTACTTGTTTTTTGCTTTTAGATACAATTTCATCTACAGCAGTTCAATACTAACAATTTTTCGCGAATTTGCTTCTTGGTTTACATTCGAAACTAAAAATTGTTTCAGAGTTTTTATGCTTTGAATCACTTGATCAGCTGTGGGTACTACGTCCTCCGTTATTTCTTCTTCATCTTCATCACCACTATCATCGGAAGCGGGCATTAAATTAGATATCGAAGGAATTTGTGAAGTGATGAGATGTGCGTCGCAGTCGATATACGCGCCATCGACTTCTGGAAGATTTTCACCTTCAGCCACGCAATCTCCTTCCGTTTCATTGTAATCTGAAGGTGAAGGGCTAATTTCATTGTTGGATTCCGAGAAGCCTGCTTTGTTAACACATTTTTGGTCGGCACTGTCCCATGCTGCAGAAATCAAATTCAGAGCTTCCAGAACATTTATCTTTGCTACTAGCTGAAAACCCGCGCTTCGCTACGGAGTACATTCAAATTAAATACAACGGTCAATGTATGCAATTAATGCCAAACAAAAAATAAATATATATATTTATAATAAATGCGATGATCAATGTTACAATTGATGTAAAATATCTATCTATCTATCTATATATATATTTACTAGCTGAAAACCCGCACTTCGCTACGGAGTACATTGAAATTAAATACAACGGTCAATGTATGCAATTAATGCCAAAATATATATACATATATATATTTATAATAAATACGACGATCAATGTATGCAATTGATGTAAAATATATATATATATATATATATATATTTATAAAACCACCGTATACAGTTTGAGGAACATAATATATTTATTGCATTTTAATATTTTTTTTGGATAATCTCCAATCGTCTGCCGCATTAGCAAGAAAAAAAAATATTTTTTTTGTCTATTTAGCTGTTATCACGTGACGATAAATTTATTTAAAGTACCAGAAAAAGAAATCACGTGATCGGCATTTAATAAATTAAATTCTAAAAATTAATCTTTAAAAATTCACCAAAAATCAGAAAATAGAGGTAAAGATTCGAAAAAGATCTCATTTTAAAGGAATCTTTATGATCTTTCTCGTGATATAAATTTTATAACCCTCAAATTATTATTTTAAATGCAAACTGAAAAAAAGTTACTAAAACAGCATAAAAATTTAATTAAAAAAAATCTAAGAAGAAATTTTTAAAAATCTCTCTTAGTCAACCCCTACACCATAAGAAGAATCGCCATGCAAAATTTCAGCCCTTTAGGTCCAGCGGTTTGGTCTGTGCGTTGTATGTCAGTCAGTGAGTCAGTTACGGCACTGTTTTATATATATAAACTAGCTGAAAACCCGTACTTCGCTACGGAGTACTTTCAAATTAAATACAACGGTCAATGTATGCAATTCATGCCAAATATAAATATATATTATATGATAAATACGACGATCAATGTATACAATTGATGTAAAATATATATATATATATATGTATATTTATAAGAATATCGTAAAGGATAATTTTATAGACAAAATAATGTAGAAGAAAATATTAAAATTAAATCTAATATAAAGAATACTAAAGAATATAGTACAGTTAATATAGTACAGTTTTTAGAACATTTCTTTTACTGTATTTTAATATTTTTTTTGGATAATGTCCAATCGTCTGCCGCATTAGCAAGGAAAAAAAAATATTTTTTGTTTATTTAGTTGTTATGCACGTGACGATAAATTTATTTAAAGTACCAGAAAAAGAAATCACGTGATCAGCATTTAATAAATTAAATTCTAAAAATTAATCTTTAAAAATTCACCAAAAATCAGGAAATGGAGGTAAAGATTCGAAAAAGATTTCATTTTAAAGGAAATTTTATGATCTTTCTCGTGATATAAATTTTATAACCCTCAATGTATTATTTTAAATGCAAACGTAAAAAAAGTTTAAAAAACAGCTTAAAAATTTAATTTAAAAAAATCTAAGAAGAATTTTTGGAAAATCTTTCTTAGTGCACCCCTACACTATTAGAAGAATCGCCATGCAAAATTTCAGCCCTTTAGGTCCAGCGGTTTGGTCTGTGCGTTGTATGTCAGTCAGTCAGTGAATGAATGAATGAATGAATGAGTCAGTTACGGAACTGTTTTATATATATAGATAAAAAAATCGTAAGGGATATGCATTTTTTTTGGATAATATCCAATCGTCTGCTGCATTAGAAAGAGAAAAAAATTTTTTTTTTGTCTATTTAGTTGTTACACACGTGACGATAAATTTATTGAAAGTACCAGAAAAAGAAATCACGTGATCGGCATTTAATAAATTAAATTCTAAAAATGAATCTTTAAAAATTCACCAAAAATCAGGAAATGGAGGTAAAAATTCGAAAAAAAATTCATTTTGAAGGAATTTTTAGGATTTTTCTCGTGATATAAATTTTACAACCCTCAATGTATTATTTTAAATGCAAACATAAAAAAAGTTTAAAAAACAGCTTAAAAATTTAATTTAAAAAAATCTAAGAAGAATTTTTGAAAAATCTTTCTTAGTGCACCCCTACACCATTAGAAGAATCGCCATGCAAAATTTCAGCCCTTTAGGTCCAGCGGTTTGGTCTGTGCGTTGTATGTCAGTCAGTGAATGAATGAGTCAGTTACGGAACTGTTTTATATATATACAGATAGATGCATCATGCAGGTCACCGGAACCGATAAAAAGAAGTGATTTCCTAACCAGTTTTTTTCCTGTAATGTGATTTAAATGATCGGATAATTCCTAAATCCAAAGGTTGAAGTTGGCTGATGCAGTTTGCTGGAAAAAATTCTACTTGAACATTTTTCAATTTAAGTTCCAAATGAGAGGCAGGGTTATCAATAAAAAAAAATGATTTTTCGCTTTTGTAGTCGCATTTTTTTATCATCCAGTTTTTTAAGAAAATCTTAAAACAGCGATTGAGTCATCCACGCCTTTTTATTCGAAGTGTAATTCGTAGGTAAACTTTTCACATTATTTTAGGTTTCTTTGCTCTACCGATCACAAAAGGCGTTAATTTCTCACTTCCGTCGGCATTAGTACATAATAAAACAGTTAAGCGCATTTTTGAAAGCTTTCCCCCCGTGGCAATTTTCGCCTTTGACCGTCAATGTTTTGTCGGGTAACAAGTTGAAAAATAGTCCCGTCTCGTCGGCGTTGAATACGTCTTTTGGAATGTACTCCTTTAATAAATTAAGTGTTCTCTTTCTACTGCTGCACAATTGCAATATCCACACCATCGGATTCTCCGCAGGCAGATTTAAAACATAAATTGGTCCTTTTTTTTAAAAATCTGTCGATCCAGCCATTCGATGCAGAGAAGCCCTGCGTTTAAGCCTTTCAGCAATTTCAAGCGCCTTTTCTTTAACGATGGATCCGTTTATTGGAATTTTCGATGCCCGGGCTTCCTTGAACCATTCCATTAAAATATTTTCAAAATCATCATACGGAGATGTCTTAAGAGTTTTTCATTTCTTTGCAGATTTTCCGAGATTTTCAGCACTTAACTCTACTAAAACTTCTTGCTTTAAAATCGTTTGTAAAGTTGAATATGCAAGACCCAATGATTTAGCAAGATCAACTTTAGTGCCATGAAATTCTTTAGCTTTTTCGACGATTTCGGCCTTTTTGGCTAGAGAGAAACATTTTCGTTTAGACATCCTTTCTTCAGGTTAAGAACGCTAGACAATGAGAAAAATGGCTAAGGTGCTCAAACGATTGTAGCATTGATGGCAGAGACCAGTTGAAACCGGTTCTACCTTTAGTGGGTTGCATGGGCTGATCAGAGTCCCTCCCCCCCCTTTGGACATTGGAGAATCGAATCAAAAGCGATCCCTCCCCTCTTTCTCTTTTGTTGAGAGAGAGTGATCGAAGAATCGAAAGGCATTGCCGTGATTCTCTCCTCACTTTCCGGTGCCCCGTGCCTTGCTCCTTCTCCCACCCTTATGATTTTGACACTGGGAGGAAACCCCTACAAAAGGACAATAAGTCGGAACAGAAAGAATGCCAAAACTGCTTCAAACAGACAAGAAACAAGTTTTTCTTGAAACAAAGAACTCGAAAACGTTTGTGTGAGCCTTGTAGAGGAAAAAATATTTTGATCTCGTCTTTAGAAAAAAAACGTATTAAGCGGGATTTTCTGGAAAGGCGTAACGTAAAATCCGGGATATTTTAACATTATCGGTATAGGCAATTTTCACGGACCGGCAGAAAATGACGTAGGGAGCGGGATAACGTACGAAACGGACATCGTAAAATCGGGGTTCTACTGTATATATATATATATATATATATATATATATATATATATATATATATATATATATATATATATATATATATATATACAGTGATTTCCGCTTATAAGAATCACGTTTGTTATTACTGTTTTTGATTCTTATAAGCGGTTGATTCTTATAGCCGAAATTTAGGTTTTTGGACAGGAACACACACACTTATATATACATATATTAGATAATTTACTATAAAATACTTTTTAATTTACGTTAATTATCTTTTATTAAAATTATTTTTATAATTTTAAAAATACAACTTAATTTCTAGATCTATAAGGAGATGCACATGATTATAGTAAGAGAGGAAAAAAATCCAATATTTGTTACAACATACCTGCTTAACAGTTTAACATTTCAACTACAGGAATGGTGCAAGAAAAAGTTTTCTATGGTAGTTTGACGTAATGAAGTTTTCGGGAGGCTGTTTATACCTCTTTCAATACCAATAGTCTCAGACCAAGATTCACCATCTAGCTTACGTTTCACGGTTTGATAACGTGCTGAATCTAATAATGTCACGTTTTCCTAAGTGATAGTGGACATTTCGCCGAAGATTTATGTATTTCAGGGTTCAGGAAGCCGCAAACAAGATGTGGGAGGTGGGGAAAAAGAGTCCTTGTCTTTGTTTGTCAGTGGAGAAAAGTGAAATCGGATCCGCACGGTTAGGATGCCCGTGGGTCAAGCTAATAGGACAGTGTTTAGCTAAAGCGTTTAAGGGGAAACTATTATGTTATGTCTAACAAAGAAAGGGATGCATTTTACGACTGTATTCCACCCAATCTTATCACTCTTTCTTTTAAAAAGAATAAAGAAATAACTTCGTACCTTTTGAGGGTTTAAGTGGCTTTTTTGAAAAAATGAAAGGAAAGCGAAGAGTGTAAACTGATTCTTAAAACCGGTGGATTGATTCTTTAAAGCGAAAATTTTAACACGGAAATAATACATTTGTTTTTGTTTTTGCGAAATTGATTCTTATAAACGGTTGATTCTTATAACCACTGATCACTATAAGCGGTGGTTACTGTATATATATATATATATATATATATATACAGTGGAATCTCGATCTATCGTTTTTCAAGGGACCGACTGAAATGAACGATAAATGCGGGAAAACGATAGATGCTGAAACATAACAAAGCGATATGATCGTTGGGACTGGATAAAATGAACGACACATACGGAAAAACGATCGATCGACATTCCACTGTATATATATATATATATATATATATATATATATATATATATATATATATATATATATATATTTCAATACTTAAACAAAGAAATTTATCTTACTCATTTCAATAGGCTATTAGAATTTGTAACTAAACATAATTATATAGTACACAATAATAGTATATACTTACAGACCAAAGGTGTACCACAAGGTGGAAATGCTTCCAGTATGCTAGCCAATTTATACTTACATTTTTTTTAAGTTGATAATATTCATAATATTGTTAATAGCAATTACCAAATATTTAGATATATTGATGACAAAATTGTTATTAATAATAGTAATAATAATATAGCCTTAAATTTTTACCCTCCTATTCTAGAACTAGTACAAAGTAGCCACGATAAACTTAAAGTAAACTTCTTAGATATAAACATAAAAATAAATTCTCATAGCAATTTTACTTTTGATCTATATGATAAAAGATCAACTAGTAAGAATAAATAGGCTTTGTTCTAAGGACAATAGGCATAAGCATATTATAGAATTGTTAATAGTGCTAAAACGTAATTATTACCCTGATAGTCTTTCCAAGCACATAATTGGTTGTTTTAGATTTAATGAATAGCATGTTCTGTTGCTTAAATTTAGTAATACAAAACTAAATGATTAATGATAGTAAATAACTACTAAAAAAGAAAAAAAACTAGTGTAATTAAAATAATAAATAATAACTCTTAGTCATAATAAATTTCTATGTTAACTTAGGTTATTTTGTCCTATAACACAGTAAACTTAGTAATCTGCTTCTGTGTATCCATTTGCTCCATGGTTGCAGTGTTTGTGACGTCAGTCTTCTTGCGGTCTCCTTAACTTAACTTTCACTTTGTCTGGCGCCGGGCTTGGTGTTCTATGATAAAGCAACTAATTATTCATTTCTTCTGTTTCTTATGGATTGCACGGTGTCTAAGTGTGTTTATTGCTCAGATCATACTTATTAGAAACAATCCATTGGTTTTTAGACAGTATCGGCACCGCTGATGAAAAGAAGCTGTCTGAAACCTATTTTCACTTATCTTTTCATGTTTTTAGTTCCTGGCTGTTAGTGGTTTTTGGCATATACTGGTTTTACACTTTCAACTTTGTCTTATATATATATATATAACACTTCCGTGACTGATTGACTGACTGACAGATAACGTACAGACCAAACCGCTGGACCTAAAGGGCTGGAATTTTGCATGGCGATTCTTCTTACAGTGTAGGGGTGCACTCAGAAGGATTTTTGAAAAATTTTTCTTAGATTTTATAAAATTAAATTTTTAAGCTGTTTTTGTAACATTCTTTAAAGTTTGCATCTAAAATAATATTCTGAGGGTTATAAAATTGACATCACGAGAATGATCCTAAAAATTCCTTCGAAATGAAATCCTTTTCGAATCTTTACCTTCCTTTTCTGATTTTGGGTGAATTTTTAAAGATGGAAGTCTATTAGAATTTAATATATTAAATGCCGATCACGGGTTTTTTTTCTTTTTGTGATACTTTAAACTAGTTTTGCGTCACGTGCATAACAGCGAAATAAATTGACAAAAATAAAATATTAAAATACGGTAAAAGATAAAATTGAACCACTAGACTCATTGAGATGGAAGTTTTTTAAGAATTTAATTCAAATGAGTAAGTTTTATGGATATTGTAGAAGTGAAAATGGTGTAATTCCCACGGTGTGTGGACAATAAAGAATGTATCAGAAAGGATGCAGAGGCAGGGGTAAATACAGGATTGTAAAACAATAAAAAAAATAGAAGAATAGCTGTCGGTGTGGCCAGTGATAGCGATCTGAAGTTTATATTTTATAAGATGGATGGTCGTTATTTTATGGCCCACAGTAAAAACGTCAGAGGAGAAGAATCAAAGTTGTTTTACAAAATAAACGTATGTGGGGGGGAGGTACTACATAGCCTATGGACAGAGGCGACAGAGGCGGTATAATAAAGGACCAATTAGGGATAGGAACCACTGAAAGAGAAACAGCCCACTGCCCAATGAAAGTGAGGGGCGTGCTAGAATGGCCCCCCTGTAAACGGACAACAGCTTCGCTAAGGACGAAAAGAAAAAAAAAAAGAAGGAGACGGTCTTCAGATTGGGTTCCTGAGAGTTAGATGTCGGAGGCTATCGTCTGCCATATAGCCGTGGAGAAGTGCCAATATACCGCCAACGTTTTCATACACTGGAGATGATACTGGGTCCCGGTCGCCGATGCTACGATCATCGTTGCATACATCCGTTATAGTAAGTGCCTCCCCGATAGACTCTAAAAATCATATTTGACTCTATAGTTTGACTCTGCTTCTGGGTATTGTACGTCAAAATTGTTAATATAAAACTGATTGTAATACTATAGCTCTGACATGTTAATTGAAATTTGGGTTATCTAATAAATGTACAGTGATTTCCGCTTATAAGAATCACGTTTGTTATTACTGTTTTTGATTCTTATAAGCGGTTGATTCTTATAACCGAAACTTCCCTTTGGGCAGGCACACATACACAAATATATACTTGTACATATATATAAACACACAGGCACATATATACATAATTTACCATTAAATACTCTTTAATTTACGTTATTTATCATTTATTAAAATTATTTTTTATAATTATTTTTTATAATTTTAAAAATACTCAATTTCTAAACAAATACTATAACTCAATTTCTAGACCTATAAGTAACAACACATGATTATAAAATCAACAAGAGGCAGCTTCTCTTTGACTACACTTTGGAAGAGCATCATATCTAATTAACAAGTTCTGTTTTTCAGAAAAACTAAGAGTTTTCCTTGTTTTTATCATATTTGAATTCGACTATCAAAAAGTTCTAACACTAACTGGCAATTTTGTTAGAAAACTAAAGTGAATACTAGCAACATATGCTTATTACAGTCTCAGACGAAGATTCACCTTATAGCTTACGTTTCACGGTTTGATTCTGAATCAAACCGTGAAACGTTTGATTCAGCATCTGGTTCATCTGATTCAGCAAAATGGATCCGTTTACGTTTCACGGTTTGAAGTGCTGAATCCACTGTCCCGTTTGCGTAAGTGATGGTGGACACTTCGCGGAAGATTTATGTGTTTCAAGGTCCAGAAATCCGCAACCAGGAAGTAAGTGGTGGGAAAAAAGGAGTGCCTGTCTGGAGAAAGGTGAAATCGGACCCGGGCGGGTTAGATGCCCCTGGATAAAGCTAATAAGACAGTGTTTAGCGAAAACGTATAAGGAGAAACTCTTATGTTATGTCTAAAGGAATGTATTTTACGACTGTTTTCCACCCCAAAGTTTTATCAATCTTCCTTTTCAAAAACTTAAGAAAGAATTTCGTACCTTTTGAGAGTTCAAATGGCATTTTTTGGAAAAATGAAAGGAAGGCGAAGATTGCAAACTGATTCTTATAACCGGTGGATTGATTCTTTAAAGCGGAAATTTTAACATGGAAATAATACATTTGTTTTTGTTTTTGCGATATTGATTCTTATAAACGGTTGATTCTTATAACCACTGATCACTATAAGCGGTGGTTACTGTATGTGTAAGGTCAATGCGTTGTATTCCTTGCTTATTCCAACCCTTGCATGCATCCATTGCTTCTAGGTGATTCACTCCTATAGATATTAAACATACAAATAAATTGCATACATTGACCGTTGTACGAGTATTTAATTGGAATATTTTCTTCTACATTATTTTGTCTATAAAAATGTCCGTTACGATTTTTTTATAAATATATTTTGTTTTCGTTTTTGTGGCATTAATTGAATACATTGCCCGTTGTATTTAGTTTGAATTTACTCCGCAGCGGAGCGCGGGTATTCAGCTAGTACATACATATATATATATATATATATATATATATATATATATATATATATATATATATATATATATACTAGCATTATCGCCCGGCGTTGCCCGGGTAGATATATAGATATAAAATTTTTCACGCATTCCATCAAAAAAATACTGGGCTGCACCCCCGCTCTTCATGTTCATCTGGCCAGTTGTGTTTATTTGGGGAGCCAGGGCCAAAGGTCATTCCCAACCCTCTTCCTCCCGCGCATTGGAATTTGACCCCCCCGTCACCCCCCCCCAAACCATCTCTCTTAACGCAGCTGGTTGTGGTGAAGGGGCTCCATAGGTGGTCACGCACCTCTTAGAGGCACAAAAATCATTAAAAAATTAATTTTAAAAAAACTAATTGAGCCCCAAAATTCGTTTTTCTTGATATAAGTTTCTCGGGTCCAAAACATTAACTGTGCCGAATTTGGTCCCGGTGGGTGAAACAGTCTATGATTCTATAGCGGACAAACAAACAGATGATCTCTTTTATATATATAGATGTGTGTGTGTGTGTGGGTGCGTAAGTAAGTAATAATAATCACAATGAGGAAATACAACTTATGGGAGATGCAGTCGGGCGAAGTGTTTATCCAGGAAGGCACTGAAGAAATTTAGGAGAGAAACACACACATGAAGCCATAGAAGATAAACACAAATTCCAAGACGGGTTTTATTTATCAGAGGGCATTAGCAGCAGTGACCACTGGACTTGTCCGGCGTCCATGCAACAGCACGGGGCGCGGAAAAGCTGTTTACATGACTAAGTTAAGAGAAGAGCCGTCTTGACCACCGGACTTCTGGTGTCTGTGGACAGCGTATCTGACAGCAACGAGAGTTAGGTGCAAAGAGAGAGGAAGTCTTCTGTTCAGGCAAATATTAAATGACTGTTTGGTGATATAGACACCAGGGGGCCAAAATGACTTATTTTTTAACTGGACGAATTGAGTCTCGTGGAGCTCACGTGTCCATGTCGTGGTTCTCTCGGGGATTAACTAATTGCAAGATCACGCTCTTGCTCTGCGTTTTAGCAAAAAGGGGATGTTATTGAGTTCAGATATTTTAAATGCCTTCCTAATTATCTGCAGGGCCAATATAAATTATA
>OU015502.1:141752354-141754854 GCA_907164885.2 Dolomedes plantarius
TATCTCAAAATAGGTCTCATAATGTAGAGACAAAGTACTGTAAGACTGATCATAATCTGGCTCTGAAGGGAGAACCTTGTGTAGATAAGAGCAAAAAATGTATTACAAATGGTGCTTTTCGAAAATTGATAAGTCTATGTCCACAGAGCGTGCTTTTCCCTTGGACTTGTCCCCGTATCGCAAGACCTCAATTCTGATACCTTCACCATCATTTCACCTCTCTCTGTTACAGAAGTAATTCATGCATACGCATCAGTATATATATATATGTGTTGGATCCTACTCTAAATGTTCTCACTTTTGTCTAAGGGATGACGTCAGTTATTTGCCTCTACGAAATGACTCCGTGGCGCGTGGTAAAATGACGTCATCAGGTAATACTACCCGGAATGAGTGTCTATGAAGGAGAGCGTACTTATAGATGTAAAGGTACCTATCAGGGTCGATGCTTAGGATTTTAGTTGTCCAGGGCGAAACACATTTACTGGCAATCAAATTTCTCTACGTACTGAGTAATGGATCTTGTGAGACAACCCCGATCCCCCCCCCCCCCAAAAAAAAAAGAAAACTGCATCCACTACTGGTTTTACTAATTATTACTTTTAATGCATTACGTTTCCATACTAAAAAACCTACATTCTAGCTACTTAAAAGAAAATTATACATGAAATTACAATGGGCTCACTAAAATATAAAATTAATCAATTTGTATTAATAATGAAACAAAGGAAAAGTTATTTACACGATTTAGAAAATGTATATTGTTAAAAACAAATATTTACATATATGGATTTATCGGTTACAAAGCAATTATTCCTGCTTTCTGAACAGCAAAATTGTCTATTATAATTGAAAATTCCAAAGATGATGAGAGATCATTTTCATTAGATATAAGTCCAAAGGAGGACAGGCGTACAATCCGTATTCAAAGCTTACCGATAGTACCTGCTTTGTAAGATTTTCAATTCTTCGAGAAGTGGGAAATAAAATCCATTCTAATGATAGAGAGAACAAGTAAAAGCCATTTTTTTGTTTACTTCACTCCTTCAGCTTTCAGACCCCTTTCTTCCCAACAGGTTTGGAACGCATTTATTTAATTGTCTTACACTCCCTGGAGAAATGTCTTGTCCATTGTTTGTTTTGAACAGACCAAACATTCGATCTAATGGTATTAGTATTCGTTCACAAAGATATGTTCACATTTTTCACAGTTTGCAACTATTCCGAGAACACCGACAGATTCCAACAAAACGGCTTATAATTCTTCAAATGACTGTATGTAGTGACTGACAGATAGTAGAAACTGATATTGAAAAAAAAAAAGGATTGATAATCAAGGTTTTACTATGACTGAATTGAAGATAAATCATGTTTTTCTAAACGAGAAATTTTTCGAACCAAAAGGGTAGTTTGTCAATTAAGATACTTTCTACAATTCTTTCCAAAACATCGAAACATATTTTTTTTTTATAAGTTGAATTATAGAAACCGCGAAAAATGAGGGATTTTTTAAAATAACCCGTAACATTTAGAAAAGTCTTGCGATGAGGAATAAAAATGGCGGCCCTAAATGTTTAGCGGCCCTCGGCGGTTACCCAGTTTGCCCATCCCTAAGCACTCCCCTGGTACCTATACATCATGAAGCTAGAGAAGGAGCGTAAGCTTCAATGGGGAATTCTTCGAAAAATGGACCAATTACGGTCGCTCGCCGGCAGATGGCGCGACATGTCAACGAATTATCCAGTTCCGAGTCTCTTAAATCACCTACAATTGGAATCTCTGGCGTCACGATATTTGAATCGCAATGTAGATAATTCTCGAGATCTATATATGAGCAAGAAGATAAATCACACATTTCGTTTGAATCTTCATTTCCTCATCTACATTATTATCCGAACTATCCAGTTCCGAGTCTCTTAAATCACCTAGAATCGGAATCTCTGGCGTCACGATATTTGAATCGCAATGTAGATAATTCTCGAGATCTATATATGGGCAAGAAGATAAATAATACATTTCGTTAGAATCTTCATTTCCTCATCTACATTATTATCCGAACTATCCAATTCCGAGTCTCTTAAATCGGAATCTCTGGCGTCATCATATTTGAATCGCAATGTAGATAATTCTCGAGATCTATATATGAGCAAGAAGATGAATCACCCATTTCGTTAGAATCTTCATTTCCTCAGCTACATTATTATCCGAACTATCCAATTCCGAGTGTCTTAAATCACCTAGAATCGGAATCTCTGGCGCCACGATATTTGAATCGCAATGTAGATAATTCTCGAGATCTATATATGAGTATGAAGATAAATCACACGTTTCGTTAGAATCTTCATTTCCTCTCTCCTCGTACTCAAATTCATCACCTCTGTCCTCCGGAAAACCAGCTTTTGCAAACTTGACATACCTTTTCCCATGATGAATAAATCCTATGAAGAGATTTTAGAAGGTTTATCAATTTTTTCCTGTCTCCAAATTCTATACTAAGATG
>OU015502.1:141757354-141762354 GCA_907164885.2 Dolomedes plantarius
GGTGGTCTTCATTATTTAAAAAAAAAAAAGAGAAAAGAAATTACAAATATTGCACCTGCAGTTGGTAAGAGGGGGGAGATTCCGAGTATTTCACGTTTTGATAAGAGATACAGTCGAACCTCCATATATCGAAGTAGCAAATTGCCGGAAAAAAATTCGATGTATAGAAATTTCGATACATAGAATTGAGCTTAGTTTTATCATAATTCTCCTAAAACATTAAAATTAAAGCTAAGTTTCGTATACGAAACTCCATTGCCAATTTATTTGCGAATCACATTAAATGAAAGTTAATAACTAAAAAATAAATTAATATGAAAGATTTATTGAGTATTACATACCTTTAAAAAACAATAATCCAGACAGTGGTTACAATGATCACAGTTACATTCTTTTTTAAAAAACTACGAATATCTTGCTGAACAGCCAGTTTTGCGGAAAGTTCAAAGAAATGTTCGTATTTATTCAGTCCACTAAAAACTTAATCCGGGACATTTTCCACGAATTCAAGTCCACCACGTATTGTTTCAAATGCCAAAAATTGGGAGATTTTATTCTAAAGTGCAATAAAATCTCCCTATATGTCGTGAAAAAAAATTTCGATATATAGAAACAATTTTTCTATGTAATGAACATGGAGATTTGTAAGAATATAGTTAGCATATACACGTTTGATTTTGAAAACCTTTTTACCAGTATTCCGCATGATAATTTAATGATTATCTGTTCAGAAATTTATGATGCTTATCTAGACAGTACTTTAATCTTAAAATGTGACTGGATTGATTTATGTAAATTTAATATTTTTGAAACCTACCTCTTTAATGGCTTATGTTTCTTTAAACAGATAAAGGGTATGCCTATGGGAAATAGCTACTCTAGTGCATTTGCAAACCTATTCTTACATTTTTACGAAACTAAATTTCTTAACTCAAATAATGTTACCGGATTCAGATATATTGATGACCTCATAATTTTTAACTGCAACGATTTGGAATTTCTTAAGCAAATCTACCCAAAGGAACTCATTTTAAACAGGACTAACGATAGTAATCTTTGTGCGACTTATCTGGATTTAAAAATTAAAATTCAAAATAGAGAAATAAAAATAGGGATATATGATAAAAGGTTAGATTTTAACTTTGAGGTTATCACGTTTACCAATTTCCATAGCAACTTAAACTATAAAATTTATTATAATATTTTTTACTCACAACTTTACAGAATAAAAAACATATGTAACAACGCTGGGGATTTTTTGGAGGCATGTAACATTTTGGAGGAAAACTTAAGTAAAAACAATTTCCCTAAAAATTTCGGCAATTTAAAAGTTTTAAAAAAAATGGCATTTAGACTCAGGAATATTTAAAGATGTTTAGAATAGTATTTATGTTTTCATTTGGTTAAGCTGTAATGGGGGTGGGGTGGGGGGGTGGCGCTGTAGTAATGTTACAATGACGTAACTTCTAGGATAGAATTGGCTGCTGTTTCGCCATAACCGTCACTTACGGAATTGGGGTGTGTATACATCTTTTACTTTGCATTAGGATTATTTGTGTGCTTGCATGTACGGTGCGTTGAGCCCATACTGTAAGTTGTGTTTGTCTTTTCATTTTCTTTTGACTAATTGCTTCCTTGGGGGACTCGGGGCCTTGGGATGTCTTTTGGGCTTACCTGCATCCTATTCAGAAAGTTCCCCTTGAAGTAACTGATTTGGTTCGGCTCCCTGATGACGAGACCTGTCGGTTACCTCTATGTTGTCTTATGGTTCAGTTCCGGCACTTATACAGAATCTTGCCGTTGGTGCGTGGATGCCCAGAGTGCTTGATTTCTGTTTGTTTTTTGTCTATATTCGTATTATTTTTATCTAGCTATGTTGGATTATTTATTTGTATCTTTTTCATGATGGGGATATGAAGCTTCTGCGCTATCCTCTATTGAAAATGTTTTATGTTTTCTTTGCAGGATACGTTTTATGTTAAAGTGATTTAGCAGTCTATGCTTGATTTTTAACTTTTGTTTATTTGAATTGTTTATATTTTTTACTTTGAACATGGAGATTTGCTAACAGTTCGATATATAGAAAATTTCGATATGTGGAAGTTTGATATATGGAGGTTCGACTGTATTTTTTTTTCCTCACAATTTTTGACTATTTTAAGAAAATTCAATTGAGATTCTCCCGCTGAAAAAACGTTAAATGCGGGAAATGTTTTTAAATGATAACGTTAAATCTGGGATTTTTTTAACATTACAAGTATAGGAAATAAATTGGGACTCATGAAAAATGACGTTATATGCGGGAAATAGTTCAATACGGGTTACGTTAAATCGGGGTTTCACTGTATTCATAAAAAAATCGTAACGGATATTTTTATAGACAAAATAATGTAGAAGAAAATATTCAAATTAAATACAACGGTCAATGTATGCCATTAATTTGTATGTTTGATATCCATAAAACATACTATTTTGAATTAAATTCCTAAAAAACTTCCATCTCAATGAGTCTAGAGGTTAAATTTTATCGTTAACCGCATTTTAATATACATATATAATTGTCAATTTATTTCGTTGTTATGCCCGTGACGCAAAATTAACTTTAAAGTATCACAAAAAGAAAAGAAACCACGTGATTGGCATTTAATCAATGAAATTCTAAAAATGAATCTTACAAAATTCACCAAAAATCAGAAAAGGGAGGTAAAGATTCGAAAAAGATTTCAAATTAAAGGATTTTTTAGGATCTTTCTCGCGATATAAATTTTATAACCCTCGGATTATAATTTTAAATGCAAACTTGAAAAAAATTTAATTAAACAGCTCAAAAATTTAATTTTAAAAAATGTGAGACGAATTTTTCAAAAATCTTTCTGAGTGCACCCTTACACTCTAAGAAGAATCGCCATGCAAAATGTCAGCCCTTTAGGTCCAGCGGTTTTGGTCTGTGCGTTGTATGTCAGTCAGTGAGTCAGTCGGTTACGGAACTGTTTTACCAGCCGTTTACCCGGGTATTTCATTATCCCAATTTTTTTATTACACAGGAAAAGTGAGGAATTCTACCAATAGATGTCATTTTATTTACCAAATCGAACTCATTTTATTTGCAGGTAATTAAAAGTATATGTACAGTATTCCAGTACAGTATATGTCCAGCGGTTTGGTCTGTGCGTTATCTGTCTGTCAGCCAGTTACGGAACTGTACATAGATGAATTCCAATAAACATTGCAGAATGTATTATCGCAGATTTAACATTTCATATTAAAGATTTTTCGCAAAAATAAATCCTAACTGCCTTAATGGGATTATCATTATTAGTTTGTTCAAATGGATTCATCAGCAACACGCCTTCTTAGTCAGCTGTATCTGAGGTCCGATTTGTTCTGAAGTCATGATTAATAGAAAGAATGAATGATCCGGCCCATCTTATCTTCTCCCCGTTCCCCTGTAGAATATAACAAAAGCACCTTGTATATATATAAATATATATTAGATTCTATGTCTTGTACTATACAAAATCGTATCAAAGCTTTATATCGCCGTGCAGGTTATGATATTAAAAATCTAAAGTTTCCCTATTTAGTCTTAATCCCTAAATTTCATAAATCACCGGTTAAATTTAGAACTGTAACAGTGGGCTGCAATACGTACTTAACGCTTGCTAATAATAAACTTTTAAATATACTTAAAATAGTTTATAAAAAAATAAGTAGAGAAGGGGGCTATTTCATAAATAATAGCTTAGAAATAGTTAAACAGATAAAAGGTAAAGGAGATATAACTAACGTTAAAAGCTACGGTTTTACGGATCTTTTCAACTCTATCAACCTAAAAGATCTCTATAGTATTATACTTGGGTTATACGATCAATATGATTTAAAGACATATATAACTGGAAATAAATATCGTGCGTTACTAGATCTTGTACTTAATGAAACATTACTATATAATGGTAGAAACTTCTATAAGCAAATACATGGAATACCAATGGGTGGAGGTTGCTCATCTGCTTTAGCAGATATATACCTTCACTTTTACGAAAGAGGAGTAATGAAGCTAAATGAACTTATGTTTTTCCGATATGTAGATGATATACTCATATGTTTTAATGAAAACTTAAATGCAATAGATATTAATTTTTACCTTAAAAATCTTAAATTGGTGGAGACTGATAAAGATAACGATGACAATTTGGTATTTTTGGACTTGAGTTTAAATGATAATCAAAATCTAATATCATACAGTCTATATGATAAACGCGAGTTTTACAACTTTAAAACAGTTAGGATTGTGAATTGGAATAATGTTCTACATTTAAATATTAAACGCAATATAGTTACTAACCAGTTAATACGTTACCAACGTTTACATTCAAACAAAAAAACTATGGACGTCAGTATAATTAAATTCATAACTATAGCTATTGACCAGGGTTTTCCTGTCAATTTCCTGGTATCAATTCTAACCCAGTTTTTTAATTTAGACTATAAAAATTGTGAGAATCGTTTTAACATGAGTTGGCAACACCAAAAATTTCCCTAATACGGCGCCATTTATCCCTACTATGTCTATAAAAGTGAGTGTGCATGAGTTTCGTGTCTCTTTGCTTGGTGTGGAGTCAAGTATTTTTGTATCTTAATGTTTATAGTGTATTTGTTAGTGAGTAATTATTAAGTTAATTAGTATTATTGTACTTCTGTATCTTAGTATTAAGATTTTTTCTTTTTTCTTTATTAAAAAGTTAAAACACTATTCATCTTGTAATTATGTTTTAGTTGACTATATTAGTAAAGATATCTGGTTTAACTTATCTATTTCATCTAAAATATTTTTTCTTCTTCATAATTGTTTATTACTGTCTTGGTGTTATAGCGACCTCCGGGAGTGTTGCCTGGCTTAAAACATGTTTAACCGGGGTTGGGGGGGTCACAACCTCCCCCCCCCCCAGTCATCAACTATACCACCTCCACTTCCGTTTTTTACTTATTTTTATATGTCT
>OU015502.1:141772354-141782354 GCA_907164885.2 Dolomedes plantarius
AGATCATACTTATAGGAAACAATCCATTGGTTTTTAAACAGTATAGACACCGTTGACGAAGAGATGCTGTCAAAAACCTCTTTCATTCTTATCTTTTCATGCTTTTAGTTCCTGGCTGCAAGTAGTTTTAGTGCTCACACTGGTTTTTCTCTATCAACTTTATTTTTATATATATATATATATATATATATATATATATATATATATATATATATATATATATATATATACTATCTACCAATAAGTATTTGGACACCTGTGATAGAAAAGAATAACAAAATGCATTCATATTCAATAGTTGGTAGAGCCTCCCCGAGAGGCAAATACAGCCTCGACCCTCCGGGGCATGCTTGCCACAAGTCCTTGTGGTATTTTCTTCCACTCGGCTTCGAGAAGACACGTAGGTTCCTTCACCGATTTTGGACGGTTGTTGCACCCCTTCATTCGGCGATCCAACTCCTCCCATAGGGTTCAGGTCTGGACCCTGGGCAGGCCAGTCCATTCGGTTAACCCCCTTGTCACCATAGCAGTCCATGGTGTACCTCGCAACATGACAGCTAGCGTTGTCGTCGTGGAAGTAACACGTGTCCAACCAATAAAACTGCCACAGCGTAGGAAGCACACCGTCATCCAAAATGGTGCGTCGGCGTTGAGCTTACTGTGAATTGGGATCAAGGGTCCTAGTCCATACCAGAAGAAACAACCCCAGACCATTCAAGCTTTCATGTGGGCTCAATGGATCCTGACAGATCCAGACCCTGCCATCCGAACGGTAGAGGATGAACCTTGATTCGTCGCTCCAGAGAACCCGTTTCCACTGATCTACGGTCTACTTTGGACGTGCTTTGCACCACATTAACCGAGCAGCGCGGTTGGACTTTGTGATTGAAGGCTTATGGGAGGCAGCACGACCATAAAAACCAAGCAGATGGGCTTCCTTACTGATGGTATTCATCGAACGAACACTCCCGGAGTATGTGGGCCATCGGTCGGGTGCGGTTCTTCTCTGGGTCTTCCAGTTTCGGGGCACATTCCGACGATCCCCGCTTCTGAATCCAATGTCGATTTTGGTTAATTGAGCTCGCTAGATAACTAACTAACCAATGGCGCAACAGTCCATAGATATGTCCTTTAAGGATCGGCCGTTTCTGTGACCATTACACCTTTCTCGAAATCATTGCATGCCACTCATGCCTACACGATATTTCATTTGCATGGCTGTCCAAATACTTATTGGTATATGCAGTCCAACCTCCATATATCGAAGTAGCAAAAAATTAGATATATACAATTGATCATAATTCTCCTAAAACATTAAAATTAAACCTAATTTTCGTATACGAAACTCCATTTCCAATTTATATGCGAATCACATTATATGAAAGTTAATAACTAAAAAATGAATTAATATTATTGAGTACTATATACCTTTAAAAAAACAATAATCCAGACAGTGGTTACGGTGATCATAGTTACATTCTTTTTTAAAAAAAAACTACGAATATCTTGCCGAACAGCCAGTTTTGCGGAAAGTTCATCGAAGAAATGCTCGCATTTATTCAGTCCATTAAAAACTTCATCACGGACATTTTCCACGAATTGAAGTCCGCGACGTATTGTTTCAAACGCCAAAAATTGGGAGATTTTATTCTAAAGTGGAATAAAATCTCCCAATATGTCGTTAGAAAAAATTTCGATATATAGAGATTTTTTCGATATATAGAAACAGTTTTTCTATGTAATCAACATGGAGATTTGCTAAGAGTTCGATATATAGAAAATGTCGATGTGGGGAAGTTCGATATATGGAGTTTCGACTGTATATATACTATGTATATACATTGATTATTCAGTTCAAGTGAATAAAGTGTTTGACCAGTTGTCAACTCTGTCTTGATTCTGGCTACTCCAAAATGTCCATCCTTTCCTCGATGACTCTGGCTAGAATCCACAATGCCCGTTTCTTGCTGGTATCTTGGAGAAACACATCTGCAACTGAAAGAGTCTTGGTTTTAAAAGATTGTGCTAAGTACCTAAGTACTACTCGGTGCGAAATCTGTTTCGTAGATTGTCTGCAACTCTTTCGTGTCCACCTCATCTGGTTCAAAAACATGGACGGAGGTCAGATAAGAGGTCTGACATCGTAGAGAGTTGTGCTCAGTTTCTCGGTCAAGTTCGACCCTCACAATCTATATGTTCAAGTTGCTAAGCCCACTTTTGGGGCAGTCCGTGAGAGAAAACTAATGCATCAATTTACTTCAGTTTGGTCCTAAACGAAAGATTGTAATCTGTAGATTTGTCAAATTTGGTTTTTGTAACCGCAATTTTTATTAATTAGCGATAATTGACTATTAAAAATTTATTTCTGCGCATGATCAGTGGCATGTTTAAATCTGTCTTTAGAAACTCGCTGTTTTTGCGCATACTCAGTGACATGTTTGAATGATTAAGGGCCTGTTCACATAGGAGTCCGTTGCGTTGCGTTGCATTAAGGAAAAGATGACGTTGAGACGAAAATAAATTAATCATAGGCTTTAAAAATTTCATTGCTAATAGTTTGGAGGCATATGATTGGTTTCTTTTCGTCTCAACGTCATCTTTTCCTTAACGCAACGCAACGGACTCCTATGTGAACAGGCCCAAACACTTTTATTCCAAGGAGTTTCTCTAGACCTCTTTCTCCCATTTTTATTTTTATGATAATTATATTTGTGTAATATAAGATTAAACCCGATGGAAATCGTTTATTTCGCCCTGTTTAATGAGCGATAATTTATAATTTTAAAAAATTGCTTTCTGCGCATGCTCAGTGACATTTTTAAATCTGGCTTTAGATACTCACTAAGCACGAGGCCGTTAATTTGTTTCTGAGCATTACTATGATTTTGCCAATAATGTGTTGAGTATAATTTGTTTCATTAGTGCATTTATTTACTATCCAGCCGTCATGTTTTGACAGGTACCAACTAGTATTCTTGTATCGCACCATGGAGGGTTCAATTTTCATCGTATCTTCTGTTCTACATACAATATCCCACAGACACAACGTTGTGTGCCTTCCGTTTGTACATTAGGTCGTCGAAGGTTCAGATGGCCAGATCACAATAATTACAACAGAAAAAGAACTTTTTATATACCATGTTTTTAAATTTTCTGTCGAATCATATAAACTTGACAATTCTATGTATTAATAAATACTCTTTAAAATTTTTTTTGATGAATTATCCCATCCACTTGAAAGAAAATCAAGTTAATTGGAAGTTGACTCGCGTTTAACTTTTCGTTCCCGTCCCGGCCGATAGATGGCTGCATCGGTCTACAAAACAAAATTAACTGAAAAGGCATTTAATTCCGCTTAAAGATGGCTAAAAGTATTAAAATAAGGCATTGTCATCGTGTCCTGAGCTATTCTAAAAGTTTCAAATGTCTAGCTAGTCTGGAAGTGAGTTAAAAATCGATTGCAAGATTTGTACGGGACAAACAAACACACAAACAAACAAGAAAGCGGGTTAATAAAAACATGGTAATAACATTTCAGTATGACGTTTTCTGCTTCCTCAGCAGAATTAGAAGGAGTGACGCAATTATCCACGTCAAACGACTTGTTCAAAATGTCAGCTCTTTTAGACAAGTTTTCTGGCGCTGGAGTCTAGAAGAAATGGGCTGGAAGTTATGCCAGAAACATGTCTGCGGTTTTTATAGTGTCGACAAAATCCTCTCTGCGAAAACGATTGATAACAGATAGCACTCGGGGCAATCGGTTAATGAAGGCTGACACGCGATGATGCATTAAAAACAGGCCTTCTTTTCGTGATTTCAATGTGGTAGGTAATCAAGTCTGCATTCTTCGATTAGTCTACCATTTTGTAACCAGTCACTTATGACCTCACTAGTTGGTATAGAATTAAATGGACAAACCGCTGGATAGTAAATAAATCTCTTAATACACAACACATCATTGCCAAATGTTGAAAAATCATAATATTAAGAAGAGATCCTTACAACAAAATCCTTATACACAAGTTCCATTCATTAACAATTTTACTAACAGTGGATAACCTAATTCCATGGTGTATTATTAATACAGTGCGAAACAGCGTGAAATAAACAATTTCCGTCAGGTTTAATTCTATATCTCACAAACATAATCTATATATATATACACTGCTGGCCACTGTAAATGCAACACCCTGAAGGAAACATGCAAATAACATGAAATTTACAACATGCATTAGCGGAGGTGAGATATGCAAATGATTTGAATTTCAGCGCAGACGCACATCACGCGCGCCTGTCGCGCCACTTCAAAGCGCTATTTAAGGCTTGGAGATTTCGATGATTTCAAGTTCGGCAATTGTGTTTTCTTGTGGTTTTTTCGGAAAAACGATCAATTATGCCTCGTCGAAAACAGCGATCATCTTTTCATCAAGTATCCGAGTTCGACAGAGGAAGGATAGTGGCCTACCGAGATTGTGGATTATCTTTCAGGGAAATCGGTAGTCGTGTTGGACGAAACCAAACAACTGTAATGCGGATATGTGATCGTTGGATGCAGGAGGGTACGACGGACCGGTGTGTTCGATCGCATCCACCTCAGCGCACCACTTCACGTGATGACAGGCAAATTGTGCGCATGGCAGTGACGGATCGCTCAGTCACATCACGAACCATAGCACAGCACATGCAGTCTGTAACGCATCATCCAGTGTCTGCGCGTACCATTCGACGCCGTTTACAGCAGAGTGGTCTGTCCGCAAGACGTCCATTGCTTTGTCTACCCTTGGCGCAGAACCACAGACGACTCCGCCGCCAATGGTGCGATGACAGAAGGATGTGGACGGCAGAATGGAATGAAATTGTCTTTACTGACGAGTCACGCTTCTGTCTGCAACACCACGATGGTCGCATTCGAGTCTGGAGACACCGTGAAGAGAGGATGCTGAACAGCTGCGTTATGCACCGCCACACTGGTCCTGCACCGGGTATTATGGTATGGGGCGGTATTGGATATCACTCTCGCACACCTCTAGTACGCATTGCCGGTACTTTAAACAGCCAGCGCTACATCTCCGAGGTGTTGGAGCCAGTTGTCCTTCCTTACCTTCAGGGCTTGCCCACAGCCATATTTCAACAGGATAATGCGCGACCACACGTGACACGCATTGTCCAACGGTTCTTCGTCAATCGCCAGATTGAATTGCTTCCCTGGCCGCCTCGCTCTCCGGATCTTTCGCCGATAGAAAACATGTGGTCCATGGTTGCTCTACGATTGACCCAGATTCCATCCCCAGCTGCCACAGCAGATGAACTTTGGCAACGTGAGGAAGCTGATTGGTCTGCTGTACCCCAAGAACTCATCCAAAGTGTCTTTGAATCAATGCCGAGGCGTGTGGCAGCGGTGATCTCCAACAATGGCGGCTACTCTGGCTACTGATTTTGGCAGGAACCACACTTCACAGAAGTCTATAAATTTAATCATTTGATACTTGGTCAACATGTTATCTACAAAATAAATTTTGTTGTGATATCTCTTGTCTTTCTTGGTGTTGCAATTTGGGTGGCCAGCAGTGTATATACTAGCTGAAAACCCGCACTTCGCTACGGAGTACATTCAAAGTAAAAACATCGGTCAATGTATGCAATTAATACCAATATATATATAACTAGCTGAAAACCCGCGCTTCGCTACGGAGTACATTCAAATTAAATACAACGGTCAACGTATGCAATTTATGCCAAAAAATAAATATATATATTTATAATAAATGCGAAGATCAATGTATACAATTGATGTAAAATATATATCTATCTATGTATATATATTTATAAAAAATCGTAAGGGATATGCATTTTTTTTGGATAATATCCAATCGTCTGCTGCATGAGAAAGAGAAAAAAATATTTTTTGTCTATTTAGTTGTTACACACGTGACGATAAATTTATTGAAAGTACCAGAAAAAGAAATCACGTGATCGGCATTTAATAAATTAAATTCTAAAAATTTATCTTTAAAAATTCACCAAAAATCAGGAAATGGAGGTAAAAATTCGAAAAAAATTTCATTTTGAAGGATTTTTCATGATCTTTCTCGTGATATAAATTTTATAACCCTAAATGTATTATTTTAAATGCAAACGTAAAAAAAAGTTTAAAAAACAGCTTAAAAATTTAATTTAAAAAAATCTAAGAAGAATTTTTGAAAAATCTTTCTCAATGCACACCTACACTATTAGAAGAATCGCCATGCAAAATGTCAGCCCTTTAGGTCCAGCGGTTTGGTCTGTGCGTTGTATGTCAGTCAGTCAGTCAGTTAGTGAATGAATGAGTGAGTTACGGAACTGTTTTATATATATAGATAGATATAGATTAAACGTTTGTCATTTGGAGAAACGTTTAATTGACAAAACGTTTACAATATAGACGTTTACAATATAAACGTTTACAATTGACAAACGTTTATAGATACACATTGGTATCTCAAAATTAGAGTAAGAGATGAAATAAAAATACAAAAATAAAAAAAGGATTTTAAGTAAAGAATTTTTTTTAATTACTTTAAGCACCTAAAATAATATTCAAATTAATATTACGTTACTTAATAATTGTGTGCACGTCCGCCATCTTGGATTTTTTTGCGCCAACTTGGCGATTTCACCGTGTTTTGAGGAGTGGAAAAATTCTCGCCAATGTGTTTTAAGCGGTGTTTTCAAAACGCTGGACTTTGAATTTTTTTAGCTTTTTTAATAAAAACCACCTGTTTAAATTATGAAACTTAGAAAATTTTTTCAAAAATCATTTAAACGTTGGACTTAGATTTATTGTTGGGTTTTTGATAAAAACCACTTTTTTCTGAAAAAATCATTCTCAAATATTGGAAATTTTGGGTTTTTCTTTTAGCTTTTTTAATAAAAACGACCTTTTTAAATTGTGAAACTTAGAAATATCTTTGAAAAATCATTTAATCGTTGGACTGAGATTTTCTTTTTGTCATTTTTAATTAAAAACTACCTTTTCAAATTATGATCCATATGAAAAATTTGGTCAAATGAATTTTACTTACAGATAAAATTTCAATGCCATCTATTCAGTTTGCCCTAACTCTTTGACTAATAGCAATGAATCACCAAAATATTATGCCAATATATTGTTAATTAGAAAAAAAATACAGCATTTTCGTACCACCTAAATAACTTGCAATTTAAAAATTATTTAAAATTCAGCTTTGAAAAATGTAAAATAATTATGAACCCATAAATTTATGGTGAGTAACCAGATCCTCTTCTTTTTTTTTTTCTTTTTTTTCTTCTTTTTTTTTTTAAGGGCATTGTGGTAATGAAATTTTACTTCAGATTTGACCTTAACCAAATATTTGGTGCATACAATAAAATCGGGACAAGGATTATTTGACCATTTATCCTGCTGTGTTGGAAATAAGAAAAAAAACCCTTTTCCTAAACCAATAACTTAACCTTAACTAACTTTTTAACTTAGGTTCCTGGGGAGAGAGAAGTTGAACTTCAGTTATTTAAATTTATTTGTAATCCACTACAACTTGGAATTATTAAATATTTTAAAATATATTGTATTTAAAATGTATACTGTATTTTACATTTTACGAAAAAATGATGGCAGATAATTTTTACTTCAAATAAATGAAATGGTGTATCATTATAGTATACTAATTGACAATCGATAAACAAAATTAAAAGCAACTTAAATTTAATAAGTTAACGAAAAACTGATAATGGATTCAAAAAGTTTCAACAAAAAGACTCTAAGTTTAAAAAATAATTTACTCTTTTGAGTCTAGTCAATTTGACTCAGATTTCCAGGTCAAGGCCAAGATCTGACCTAAAATTATTATACTGTAATTAAAAGATCACATCAGAAATAACTGTTTGATCTTAAAATTAGAGAATTTGACATTGGGTTATTTTTACCAGAACGCAATAATTATCGCCATGCGAAATGCGCCAAACCCTGGCGGAAAAATCCGAGATGGCGGCCGTGCACACAAATCTAGAGTATCCCCCCTAACTTTATTTCTACTGATCAGATATACATAATATATAGCCTATGTCCATCTGGAATAATGTACCTTTCAAACAGTGAAAGAATTTTTCAAATAGGTGCAGTGGTTCCGGAGATTACCCTCCACGTACAAAATCTGCTCTCTCTTTATATATTAGTATAGATAAATACGACGATCAATGTATATAATTGATGTAAAAAATCTATATATATATTTATAAAAAAATCGTAAGGGATATTTTTATAGAGAAAATAATGTAGAAGAAGATATTCAAATTAAATCTAATATAAAGAATACTAAAGAATATAGTACAGTTAATATAGTACAGTTTGTAGAACATTTCTTTTACTGTATTTTAATATTTTTTTGGATAATGTCCAATCGTCTGCCGCATTAGCAAGGAAAAAAAATTATTTTTTGTCTCTTTAGTTTTTATGCACGTGACGATAAATTTATTTAAAGTACCAGAAAAAGAAATCACGTGATCGGCATTTAATAAATTAAATTCTAAAAATTAATTTTTAAAAATTCACCAAAAATCAGGAAATGGAGGTAAAGATTCGAAAAAGATTTCATTTTAAAGGAATTTTTATGATCTTTCTTGTGATATAAATTTTATAACCCTCAAATTATTATTTTAAATGCAACTTAAAAAAAGTAAAAAAAAAACAGCTTAAAAATTTAATTTAAAAAAATCTAAGAAGAATTTTTCAAAAATCTCTCTTAGTGCACCCCTACACTATAAGAAGAATCGCCATGCAAAATGTCAGCCCTTTAGGTCCAGTGGTTTGGTCTGTGCGTTGTATGTCAGTCAGTCAGTCAGTGAATGAATGAATGAGTCAGTTACGGAACTGTTTTATATATATAGATATAAAACAGTTCCGTAACTGACTGACTGACTCACTGACATACAACGCACATGTCTAACCGCTGGACCTAAAGGGCTGACATTTTGCATATCAATTCTTCTTATGGTGTAGGGATGCACTAAGAAAAATTTTTGAAAATTCTTCTTAGATTTTTGGAGCGAAGTTCTTTTACGCGGCTTGTGAACTGGCAGAAATCGTCACTTAACGAAATCGCGTTATGTCCCCTCCATAAGAGCTTTTTCTCAAGGATTCCGTGGCTGAATGGTTATCGCATCGGACGCGAGCTATCGCTCAGCAAGAGGTCCTCGGTTCAAATCTCCGCGCAAACGCTGTGGGCAATTTCTAATTTAATTTCTTTGTTGTGTTAATTCTTTTTATTTTATGTTTTGTGGGAAAATATTGACTTTTTCATCTTCAGATTGCGATAACTCTCCAAAATATGATCGTAGAAGTTTGATCTTTTTACAGTCTGAGACTACAGACATTTACCTTTCAAACTAGACCTCATTTGTTTAAAAATATTTTAAAACAGACTAATATTTTCATCAAAAAATGTAACACGGTTGTTCAGCATTGCTTCACCTATCTTGCCAAAAGATGGCAGCACATGTAAAATTGTTTTGTTTGTTTGTTTAAAAATTACATATTTTTTTTAGAATTAATAGCTGAAAGATTAATATTTAAATTGGTAAATTTCTTTCTAGATTTTTAAGAATTTTTGTAATAATTTGTTTATACATTTATAGCTTTAAAAAACTAATAGAAGTTTTATTATTTTTTATTCTCTTCATTGTAAAAAAAGAGCGATGCATGCTGGGTAATTTTGAATGCGGTTTGATTTTTAGCTGTTCTATGCTTAGAGGGGAATTTTCTCTTAAAAACGCTGTTGCTATTTATTCTATGTTATCTATTCATTCATTTTTTGGGAAATTCCAAATATTTATTCAAAAATCGGAACATCCAGGTTAACTGCTAAAATCACATTATTGCATTTTATTCTAAAACGTATTTATAACAAATAAGGAATGGATTTCCTAATATTCAACCACACCATTTTTGGTACGTAAATTCTGCTTATTATAGAAAAATAAATTCCCA
>OU015502.1:141787354-141795187 GCA_907164885.2 Dolomedes plantarius
TTGACTGCATGCTCGCATTCATAAACCCATTTTCACTGAGTGAACAAATCACAATGAAGACGCCTAGTAACATACAAAGTAAACTTGTTGATTTAAAGACAAATTCGTCATTGAAAATGAAATTGGATGATCCTTATTCAGATCAAAATTCTTCTGGCATGATTCATTTCTGGTGTTTATTACCCTGTGAACATTTCCCAGAGCTAAGAAAATTTGCAAAAAATGACATATTGTCACGTGAAAACTGACGAGAAAGGGTTAAATACACAGACGTGGAGTATAGAAATTTATTGGAAGCACTGAAGTGATGATTCAGATCTGTATGTCGTTTCCGAACGACATACAGCAGATCTGAACAAGCGTTGTTGAAACGTAAACGTAATCTCATTTTAAAGACAAATATTTATTTAAAACGCATATGTTTGCAGTTATCCGTAATGCTATTGACATGAACATTAACACGTATAATAAAGACTCGTAGTTAAATTCAAAACATTCCACACCGTTCAAGCGTGTTGCCATTCAGCAACTTAAAATACTTATAACACAAGCTCAATCGTAACCATGGAGTCGTAACAAGCGTTTTCCTCCATGAAGTGTAATATTAAAAGCAAAACGAGGTCGCGAATGACTGATTCAAATGTCTCTGCTGCTCTAAATCAGAGCTCGGCAACCTTTTATCTTCCACGGCACAACAGCGTTTTTTCGATAATTCCGCGGCACACCGCAAGAAAAAGCTTGCAAGTACATAAATTACAATAAATACGTATATGTTTTATTAGATAAAAAAAAGCAATAAAACAGCTCTATGTAACAAGATAATTATAATCCTTTAATTTTTGTATAAATCATTTTGAATTGTACACCAACACAAGAACAAAAATATAAAATTATAGTTCACAAGTAAAAAAAAATTCTCTTTAAATTTTTATATTAAAATTTGTTTTTTGGTCTTTACTTAAGCCTAATAAATCAAAGTTAATTTAAACATAACTAATTTATTAAAGAGATATTTGAGCTTGTTTTGATGAACATATGTACGTTTTATATTTGGCTCTATATTAGAAAGAGCTACCCGAAGTTCATGGTCAAGAACCTTTAAACGCCATCGTTTGTCAGTTTTAATTAGAACCAGTGTCGAAAAACTTTGTTCGCTTAAGTATGTCGTAGAAAAAGGAGCAAAATTGCAGTGGCCTTGTCAGAAATTTGTGGATATTCTTTCTTGAGTGAAATCCAGAAATAGGACGCTCGAGCATACATACAATGCATGATTACAACATGTTTTTGTTTTGTGTATAATTTCGACCCAGAGAAATTAAGGAGGAATATTTAGGAGTAAGTTACAGGAATATTTTACTTAGAAAAATTTCTAACTAATAGCGGTAGTTAATTTTTTTAATTATTTTTATTATTTTTTTATTATTTTTTTTATTATAATCGATAAAATCACCGCTGCACGGTCAAGATCACCCCGTGGCTCGGCGGTTGCGGAGCACTGCTCTAAATAACAAACTGAACACCAAACGTCGGAAATCTCAGAAGTTTCATTAAGGGGACTGGGGACCTTCAACATCGTTTTTTAAAAATTTTCAACATTTTATTCTATATACAAAATGAGAATAATTATCATTCTTTTTTACTATATTAAAGATATTTAGAAATCAAAAATAAGTATTTTGTGGAAGAATAGGACTGTTTTTCAAAAAATTCTTCAAAAATGCTAGAATTTTTCAAAATGCTCCAGGCCCATTAATTTTCCTCTGATTTTTGCAAAATTTCTCAGGATTGTTAATTGCTATGTTTCTCGAAAAGCTGTGCATCATTATTTGAAATCACAATTATCTTTCAAATTTATAGAACATGAAATGAAGTAAAAACATGCAAAAATATTAATAAAACAGGCAGATTAATAAAAATAAGGATTTATTTACACATTAAAAAAACTCATTGCACGATTATGTTTATATATATATATGGTAAACATATATTAAATATATTAAGATTCTTAAATAATATGGAATGCGCATGGAGCATTTTGAAAAAAATATCAGTATTTTTGGAAAAAAATTTGAAAAAAATGCATTATTCTTCTAAGAAATTATTTTGAATTGCAAGCGTTTTTCAGTGTAGTAAAGAAAGAATATCAATTATTCTCATTCTGTATATAGAGTTGAAAATTTAAAATTTAAAAATTTGAGGTTGAAGGTCCTTAATGATAAAAAATGTGTATGTGCTGTAATATATAGTGTTTGAC
Source organism: Dolomedes plantarius (assembly GCA_907164885.2). NCBI lineage: Eukaryota > Metazoa > Arthropoda > Arachnida > Araneae > Dolomedidae > Dolomedes > Dolomedes plantarius. The sequence continues at coordinate 141,789,609 of OU015502.1, forward strand.
ATACCATAATAAATCATTTAAAAATGTTAATTGGGCGATCCCTTTTCCTCCCCTGAGATTCTACTCCTATCCTTATTTTACAACCGCAACCGTGAACGTAGAAAAGGTTGCTTCAGTATTATGTGAAACAAATGGACGCATGGTATGTAAAAGGGGAGTGTGGCCACCACTGGCCTAAAACAAGAGCAGAAGGTACACCACACTTTTTGATAGTTATTATACAAGACCCAAAATCTACAGTTCGTTGATTTTTTTTAAAAATACAAGGTGCGCCTATAAAGTAACCGGACAATTTTTTTTTTTTTTCAAATAAAAAAAATATTACTCACCTTCAAATAAATTTATCTCCTTCAAAATAATCGCCAAAGGAGTCTATACAATTTTTTCAACGTTTCTCCAAGTCATCGAAACACTGTTTATAGGCGTCGGAACTGACCGTTCGCAAAATACGCGTAACATTTCATTTAATATCAGAGACGTTTTCACATCTCTGTCCTTTCTTGGATTTCGCATTTTTCGATTACAAAGGACTTATTCACCACGAATTTGTTCCTGAAAATGAAACAATTAATCAGTGTTTTTACAAAGAGGTGCTTTTTCGATTAAGAAACGGGATAAGGTTAGTTAGGAAGGAACTGTTTTGATTCTGGGCAATGGTTTCTTTTACACGATAATGCAAGGCCCCGTGCAGCAATTTCTGTACAACAATATCTTGCATTCAATTACAGTGATAAATCACCCACCCTATTCTCCCGACTTATCGTCAGCTGATTTTTTTCATTTTTCCGAAACTTAAGATGACCATGAAAGGACAGAGATTTGAAAACGTCTCGGATATTAAATCAAATGTTACGCGTATTTCGCGAACGGTCAGTTCCGACGCCTATAAAGTGTTTCGGTGACTCGAAGAAACGCTGGAAAATTTGTATAGACTCCTTTGGCGATTATTTTGAAGGAGATAAATTTATTGGAAGGCGAGTAATATTTTTCTTATGAATAAAAAATTGTCCGGTTAATTTATGGGCGCACCTTGTTGTTTGTGAAAATTTCCTTATTTCTATTTCTTGTGAACATTTTCCTAATCTTTATAAAAATTCCAAAAAATTTCCATTGAGGGTCGAGTGATTTTTTATTGAAAGAAAATCTCGGAGAAAAAAAGTGCGCAACACTGGGTACACGAAACAGAAAATTAGGCATTTAAGTTTCGATTGGCATCGATCGGATTTATGACAAGAGACTCAACAGTTTTGTTAGCATCTAGAGACATCGTTGAGGCCACAAAGCAATTGACCAAAGCGTGGTTCTTTTCACACACAGGCCCGGATTTTCAAAAAATTTTATTTTAAAAGAAGAAAAAATTCCAAATTCAAATTTTATTTTATTTTACCTTTTTTAATAGCAATTTTTTTATATATCCTTTCAAATTTGATTTATTGGTTCATCATAAGTATAGTTCATCATATGAAACATTGAAAGGAAAACTGGTGTAAGTCACATTTTCAACTTTTTTCATTTGGGGGCAAATATGTAATCTCCATGTTCAATTTGTAGTGTAATTGAAAATAGTTATTATTTGCAATATTGTAATAATTGTTATGAATTATAATTTGTTCAATTTATGGAGGAATTTTTTGTAGTTTTTGCAGTTAAACTCTTTTGACTTACACCACTTGACTTACTGACTTACACCACTTTGCCTTTCACCGCCTCATATGTATGTTATCTATATATATAAAACAGTTCCATAACTGACTCATTCATTCACTGACTGACTGACTGACATACAACGCACAGACCAAACCGCTGGACCTAAAGGGCTGAAATTTTGCATGGCGATTCTTCTAATAGTGTAGGGGTGCACTAAGAAAGATTTTTCAAAAATTCTTCTTACATTTTTTTAAATTCAATTTTTAAGCTGTTTTTTAAACTTTTTTTACGTTTGCATTTAAAATAATACATTGAGGGTTATAAAATTTATATCACGAGAAAGATCCTAAAAATTTCTTCAAAATGAAATTTTTTTCGAATTTTTACCTCCATTTCCTGATTTTTGGTGAATTTTTAAAGATTCATTTTTAGAATTTAATTTATTAAATGCCGATCACGTGATTTCTTTTTCTGGTACTTTCAATAAATTTATCGTCGCGTGCGCAACAACTAAATAGACGAAAAAAAAATTATTTTTTTCTCTTTCTAATGCAGCAGACGATTGGATATTATCCAAAAAAAATGCATATCCCTTACGATTTTTTTATAAATCTATATCTATAAAGGAAGAAGTCCTGACTTATATATACATATATACATACACGTATCAACGCCCAGCAAAAACTATTGGAGATACAGATATCAAATTTTAGGAGCTTATTACTTTTGTGCTGAAGGCGTCATTTAAGAAGCGATTTTTCAAAATTCGCCCCCCAAGGGGGGGAGGGGGGCAAAACGTGTTTTTTACATATTCCTTCATATCTCAAAGAAGGATATTGATATCCATAACATTCTTGCTTTAAAATGTAAGTAACATGAATACCTAAAAACCAATTTCAGGATTTTTCAAAATTAGGCCCCCAAGGGGGGGAGGGGGGGAAAAACGTGTTTTTACGTGTTTTATCACATTTTCCTTCATATCTCGAAGAAGAAAACAGATATCCATAAGATTCTTGCTTTAAAATGTAAGGAACATAAATACCTAAAAACCATTTTCAGGATTTTTCGAAATTCGGCCCCCATGGGGGGGAGGGGGCAAAACGTAATTTCCCATATTCCCTCATTTCTCAAAGAAGGAAATTGATATCCAAAAGATTCTTGCTTTAAAATGTAAGGAACTTGATTACCTAAAATCAGTTTCAGGATTTTTTTCAAAATTCGGCCTCAAGGGGGGGAGGGGGGCTAAACGTGATTTTACGTGTTTTTCACATGAAACGGATATCCATAAGATTCTTACCTTTCCTTTTATTCTTCAAATAAAAGGAAGCCGAATACCTAAAAATCAGTTCCAGGATTTTTCAAAATTCGGCCCCCCCAAGGGGGGAGGGGGGGGGGCAAAACTTGTTTTCCTTCATATCTCAAAGAAAGAAATTGATATGTTAAAGATTCTTGCTTTAAAATGTAAGGAACATGAATACCTAAAACCCAATTTCAGGATTTTTCAAAATTTGGCCCAAAAGGGGGGGAGGGGGCAAAACGCATTTTTCCCATATTCCTTCATATCTGAAAGAAAAAAAAACAGATATCCTTAAGATTCTTGCTTTAAAATGTAAGGAACTTTATTACCTAAAATCAGTTTCAGGATTTTTCAAAATTCGCCCCCCAAGGGTGAAGGGGGGCAAAACGTGTTTTTTACATATTCTTTCGTACGTCAAAGAAGGAAATTGATGTCCATAAGATTCTTACTTTAAAATGTAAGGAACACGAATACCTTAAATCCAATTTCAGGATTTTTTAAAATTTGGTCCCAGGGGACAGGGAGGGGGGGGGGGCTTAACGTGTTTTTCACGTATTCCTTCATATCTCAAAGAAAGAAACAGATATCCATAAGTTTCTTGCTTTAAAATGTAAGGAACATGAATACCTAAAACCAATTTAAGGATTTTTCAAAATTCGGCCCCCAAGGAAGTTAGGGGGGGGGGGGCTAAACGTGTTTTTTACATATTCCGTCATATCTCAAAGAAGGAAACAGATATCCATAACATTCTTGATTTAAAATGTAAGAAACACAATTAAATGTAACAAACACGATCAATGTCACGATTTTTCGACATTCGCTTTAGATTTTGAAAAAATTCCTAGAAACAATCCAATAATTTATATTTCCTACAAATCACCATTTTGAACACCAAATTGGTGGTAGGAGAAAAGAGAGAGATCAACCTTAATTAAATGAAGTGTGGAAAGGTGTGTGTGTGTGTGAATTGTATATATTTCGGTTGTTAGTACGTATACATCTAGAGCTCAGGTTAACTCCATTCATTTTTATTATCCTGGGCAACGCCACGCAATTCTTTGTTTATGAAACCGGCGATTTTCACAAGGGTTTACGGGGAAGCCCTCAAACTCCTCGAAGGGCCGGGATCCAGTGGGTTATCAAAATTGAAAGAAACATTTTAATGCTGACATTAGCATGGGGGGGGGGGGGGGTATTATAATATGCTGATGGGATACTGACCAGTGGAGAGGGGTTTCGATTGCCATAAAATACAAATATACATATCATACAAGTAAGCTTTATTAAGGGTTCACCCGTGCAACGCCGGGTATATAAAGCTAGTATATATATATAGATAGATATATATTTTACATCAATTGTATACATTGATCGTCGCATTTATTATAAATATATATATTTATTTTTTGGCATAAATTGCATACGTTTACGTTGTATTTAATTTGAATGTACTCCGTAGCGAAGCGCGGGTTTTCAGCTAGTAGTGTATATAAGAGATTAATAAGTTTTTCTGGTCGCTTTGTATTGGTGTTTAAATGATCAAGTTAATATGTCGTATTGCTTTTTGTTATTTGATAATGTTCTAGGTTTCTATGCTTCAAATAGCCAATTCTTGGTAAAATGATACTTTCGCAATGATTCATGATTATTTTTTGTGCGTGTTTTGGAAATTTTACGCCCACATCAGTGTTACGTGCCCCCCCCCCCCCATCCCGAGTTGTGCCTATAGTCAAGAATTTTCTAAATCGGGGCCTGTTGACACACAAAAGAATAATTACAAGATAAAAAGACTTTTTATATACCATGTTTTTAAATTTTCTATTAAAAAAAAAAAAAGAAATGCAATTTATATGCAGCTTTTCCATGTGCTGCAAACGAATTCGCATCTTCCATAGTTAATTATGGATTTCAAAATTATAAATTATAATCTATAATTTGAAGGGAAAAAATCAATGAATTTCGCAGAGAAAATATCGCAAATAGCATGCGGGAATAAATAAAAATTATCCCATTGTAATGAAAATGTAATATGCTTGGTTCACTATTACGTTAATAGATGGCGCCTGTAGCGCAGCTACTTTTGGCTCCAGACACTTCTCGTATTTTTACGTAATGGATTTTAAAATAAGGAATAAAGATGGCTAAAAGTATTAAAATAATGCATTGTCATCGTGTTCTGAGCTATTCTAAAAGTTTCAAATGTCTAGCTAGACGGGAAGTTAGTTAAAAATCGATTGCAAGATTTGTACTGGACAAACACACAAACAAACAAGAAAGCAAGTTAATAAAAACATAGTAAAAAAAAAATACAATCGAAAGTGCGATTTCCGTTTTCGTTCTATACCTACCATTTCACGGATTTGCTTGGGCCTTCTGTACCAGAGTCCCACTGCTGGCAGCCGACTCATGTAGGAGTCTAATGAGCCCTCATGTAGCACGAATGACCCCCCTTGTTTTGGGGTCGGCCCTGCAGACCATTCCCTCATTATAGACCTCTTGCCGCAGAAAGGACATCAGTTTTTCGATCGAACATTCTCCAACGCACTTCGGCTTCTTTAGGATGTTTTCGGGTAAACATGACTCCAGTAATGGAGCCAAAAAATCCTCGTATTTTTCTTGAGCAGTCCCCCCCCCC
>OU015502.1:141795287-141852787 GCA_907164885.2 Dolomedes plantarius
TCATTTTCAGATTACGATAACTCGCCAAAAAATGATCGTAGAATTTTGATCTTTTTACAGTCAAAGACTACAGACATTTCTCTTTCAAACTAGACCTCATTTGTTTAAAAATATTTTAAAACAGACTAATATTTTCATCAAAAAATGTAACACGGTTGTTCAGCATTGCTTCACCTATCTTGCCAAAAGATGGCAGCACATGTAAAATTGTTTAGTTTGTTTGTTTAAAAATTACATATTTTTTTTAGAATTAATAGCTGAAAGATTAATATTTAAATTGGTAAATTTCTTTCTAGATTTTTAAGAATTTTTGTAATAATTTGTTTATACATTTATAGCTTTAAAAAACTAATAGAAGTTTTATTATTTTTTATTCTCTTCATTGTAAAAAAAGAGCGATGCATGCTGGGTAATTTTGAATGCGGTTTGATTTTTAGCTGTTCTATGCTTAGAGGGGAATTTTCTCTTAAAAACGCTGTTGCTATTTATTCTATGTTATCTATTCATTCATTTTTTGAGAAATTCAGACTATTTATTCAAAAATCGGAACATCCAAGGTTAACTGCTAAAATCACATTATTGCATTTTATTCTAAAACGTATTTATAGCAAATAAGAAATGGATTTCCTAATATTAAACCACACCATTTTTGGTACGTAAATTCTGCTTATTATAGAAAAATAAATTCCCATGGCATCGCAGTTATATTATTATAAATTTCATTAACAAAATAAATCTGTTTTAACTAATAGAAATGTTTTCTGTATTGTTCTTTTCTCTATTCTTTATGTCAGTTATCTATTTTTCTCTATTCTTAAATATTGTTCTTTTTATCTTATTTTTCTCTATTAAATATTCTTAATGATCGTACAACAGTTTTTAAAGAAATATCGTCCCCAATGTGGATATAATATCGACGCTCCTGGAGTTTTTATCTTACAAAGAAAATAGTTACATGATCTGGAAGCTGAAAGCTTTCTTATTCATAAAAACCTCATTTCAAGTCTATCTCAATTTTTCGATTTTTAATTGAATTTTAAAGTTGATAATTCAACAGTGATGAAACGCCCTTCGCATTAAGGGTGACAGCAGTAAACGGATGGAAGCTGTTACATTTCCCGAGAATCACCCCTATGTATCTCGCTATTAGCCATAACAGAGGAGCGAGCCCCTAGTTTAAACAAAAGAAAGTAGAGAAGCTATTAAGTATACAAATAATATTGACTTTGCATATGTTAATTGATAAAAATTAAAATTAACACATCATTTTTGACGAGCTAACCCCTAGTGCATCTTATTATAGTTACCATAAGCCAATAATTACCATGATACAATATAATGATAAAATTTAAAAAGAATTTTTTCTTATTTGGAATTTTTTATATATAATTTATTTTGGAATTTTTATATATAATTTATAATTCACTATTTTATATTTAATTTTTAATAAATGACTATTTTTCCTAAAATATAAAATGAAATTTATTGATTTTAATCCTTACTTTACATTTTTGCTTTGAAAAAATCATAAAAAATAAAAATAAAATATACAAATGAGAGAGAGAGAGAGAGAGAGGGTAAGTTGGTTGGTTGGTTGAATAAAAGAGGGCTGCGCTTTTTTGCGTGACAAAAATACACTAATATAATCAATAGAAATCTACATATAAAATCACGTTTAGAGTTGAAAAAATAACGTAAGGAACTTCGTTTCTGACAGGGTTCCACCTACCGCACAATTTTTTTAAAAATTACATTTTGAAGCTGTTTTTGTAACTTTTTTTAAGTTTGTATCTTAAATAATAATTTGAGGGTTATAAAATTTATATCGCGAGAAAGATCCTAAAAACTTTAAAATGACATCTTTTTCGAACCTTTACCTCAATTTTCTGATTTTTGGTGAATTTTTAAAGATTTATTTTCAGAATTTAATTTATTAAATGCCGATCACGTGATTTCTTTTTCTGGTACTTTAAATAAATTTATCGCCGCGTGCATAACAACTAAATAGACAAAAAAAAATTTTTTTTTTCTTCTTTCAAATGCAACAGACGATTGGATATTATCCCAAAAAAAAATAAATATCCCTTACGATTTTTTTATAAATATATATATATATATATATATATTACATCAATTGTATACATTGATCGTCGCATTTATTATAAATAAATAAATAAATATATATATATATATATATATATATATATATATATATATATATATATATATATATATATATATTTGGCATTAATTGCATACATTGACCGTTGTATTTAATTTGAATGTGCGGGTTTTCCGCTAGTTAAAAATAAAAATGGATAGGTAGAGAGATTCCTCGGAATAAACAAATGAAGTGTTTATGCGGTCTCGTGCTTAGTAAGTATCTAAGATTTAAATATGTCACTGAGCATGCGCAAAAGCAATTTTTTTGAATTGTGAATTATCGCTCATTAATAGAAATTGCGGTTACAAAAAACCAAATGTGACACATCTGTAGATTAAAATCCTTCGTTTAAGACCCCGAATGAAGTAAATGGATGCGGCCGTTTTCTCTCACGGACTGCCCAAACAATCTTTTACTCAGCGGGACCAGTTTCTTATCGGAAGTGGGAAGACATTTTTATTACCACGTTTTTATTAACTCGCTTTCCTGTTTGTCCAGTACAAATCTTGCAATCGATTTTTAACTCCCTTCCCGACATTTCAAACTTATAGAATAGCTCAGAACACGATGACAATGCATTCTTTTAATACAACTTTAAGCCATCTTTAACCATTTTCTTACGGGGTGGGATACCATGTATCCCAAAAATACAGGCCCAAGAACGAATGAATATATATATATATACTAGCGGACCCGACAGACGTAGTCCTGTTCAAACGTTGTAATTCTAGCTGAAGTACCCGGCGATGCCAGGGATTTTAAGAATGTTTGTTAACCAAAATCAATTTAAAAATTAACACAGTATAAATAACATAGAAAAAAAGCATACGAAATGTTATACATATTAATAATATGAAAACCCAATTAAAAATGTATAAATGTATAATAAACTCCTCAGATTTCAGCTATATTCGGTATTTCATCATAAAAAAGCTGAAAAAATAAAAATAAATAAAAATAATAATTTTAAAAAATAATAATTTTAAAAAATAATAATTTTAAAAAATTAAAATAAAAATATAATATAATAAAATAAAATAATAATTAAATAATTTAAAAAATAATAAAATAAAAGCTGAAATAAAAAAGCCTTAAAAAAAAAGCTGAAATAACAGGTCTAGCAAAATGTACACAACTCTGGATTCGAACCCGGGTCGAGAGAATGGTACTTTCTAAATTGGCGACCTTCCGAATGCTCCACGATGACACGGCGTTGTAGTGGGTAAAGTGAAACATATTCGCTATTGGAAAGTTGTTGTGGGTAAAGTGAAACATATTCGCTATTGGAAAGTTGTTGTGGGCTGGTGATTATACATGTCAGAGGAGTTTTTAGTCAGAAATAAATTAGTAGGATAGAAGCTTAGTCTTTAGCTCTTCAATAGACACAAAGATATAGGCGAGGAGGATTGCAGTAGCGATTAAAAAAGATCTCGTGTCACTTAACGTGGTTGATTCGAATTTTCCATCGCGTGTCGAGAGTATCAATATGCCGTTGGATCTGATCCATTTTAGAGTATAAAATCTGACTTGAAAGATTATTATTTTCATTTATTATTCTGGTTTAATATATGACTTGAAACTTTTTGATTATATTTATTTTTATTTTTTCGCTCGCTGTTTGCTAAGTAAACCTAACGTGGACGCCATTATCTAGAGGGATGATTTCACAAAGTGTAACAGCTTCCATTTACCGGACGCATCCCCTTATAAATTGTTGGCTTTTTATTAATTAATTAAAAATATAAAAACATATTCTATCGGATCAAATTGTGAATCTAAACCATTCTCGAATCAACTAAATTGCACACACAAAATTTCATAAAAATCAGTCCAGTCGTTTAGGAGGAGTTCAGTTACATACACACGGACAGAAGAAATATATATATAAGATATATATGTGTGTGTGTGTGTGTGTGTGTGTATGTATATATATGCATACATATATACATATATATATATATATATATATATATATATATATATATATATATATATATATATATACATATATATACATATACATACATAAATACACACACATATATATATATGTATGTGTATATATATATAATATATATATATATATATATATATGTATGTATATATATATATATATGTATGTATATATATATGTATATATATATATATATACATATATATATATACACATATATATATATGTATATATATATATATATATATATATATATATATATATATATATATATATATATATATATATATATATATATGTATATATATATATATATATATATATATATATATATATATATATATTATATATATATATATATATATATATATATATATATATATATATATATATATATATATATATATATATATATATATATATATATATATATATATATATATACATATATATATACATACATATATATGTATATATATATACACATATATATAATATACATATATATATATATATATATATACATATATATATACATACATAGATAGATAGATAGATAGATATATTCATTCCTTCTTGGGCTTGTATTCCTGGGATACATGGTATCCCACCCCGTAAGAAAAAGGTTAAGCAAGATTGAATTCATTTTCAGTTAATTTTGTTGTTTGAAAATTTCTTATAACTGCTCTCTTTATTACGCATTTGATCATTTTCTTTCAAGTTGATGGGATAATTCATCAAAAGAAATTTTAAAAAGTATTTATCTCTATATACAAAACAGATCCGTAGCTGACTCACTGACATACAACGCACAGACCAAACCGCTGGACCTAAAGGGCTGACATTTTTGCATGGCGATTCTTCTTATGGTGTAGGGGTGCACTCAGAAATATTTTTCAAAAATTCTTCTTAGATTTTTTTAAATTAAATTTTTAAGCTGTTTTTATAACTTTTTTCAAGTTTGCATTTAAAATAATAATTTGGGGGTCATAAAATTTATATCGCGAGAAAGATCCTAAAAATTCCTTTAAAATGAAATCTTTTTCGAACCTCTACCTGTATTTTCTGATTTTTGGTGAATTTTTAAAGATTCATTTTTGGAATTTAATTTATTAAATGCCGATCACGTGATTTCTTTTTCTGGTACTTTAAATAAATTTATCGTCACGTGCATAACAACTAAATCGACAAAAAATTTTTTTTTCTTCTTTCAAATGCAGCAGATGATTGGATATTATCCAAAAAAAATAAATATCCCTTGCGATTTTTTTTATATATTTTTACGTCAATTGTATACATTGATCGTCGCATTTATCTATATTAATAAAGCAAATCTGTCTGTCGGTCACACTCCTCCGGGTTGACCGCCTCAATTTCGGCCATATTTGAAAATTTCGAAATCGATGCATTTTTTTTTTCATGAAAGTACATAAATGTTACATATTTGGAAAGAGCTTTAAAAATTGATACTTTGTTCTGCGTATACTTATTCTGTTAATTCAATAGTTTTAGAGTTATTTGGATTCTAATGAAGCGTCATCTCTCTTTGACGATGTAAACAAATGGTGATTCATTCATTATAAATATATATATATATATTTTATTTTGGGGCATTAATTGCATGCATTGACCGTTGTATTTAATTTGAACGTACTCCGTAGCGAAGCGCGGGTTTTCAGCTAGTCAATACATAGAATTGTCAAGTTTATATGATTCAACAGAAAATTTAAAAACGTGGTATATAAAAAGTTCTTTCTATCTTGTAATTATTCAGCTATATTTTTATCGCTAGGTAAAATAGAACCTAGGGTAATGTGATCAATATCTCGAAAATGCTTGAAAGTTTCTTCCTGTAGTTCTGTTTCCCCAAATCCAGAGATACAATCATAAATAATGATGTTGTAGCAATACCTTTATTCGTATCAGACATCTGGTACTGACACATGATGGTCCAACCCAAGTGGCCCTATCAGTAATTTCCTTTCGTTCTGTGCCTGCAACGTATTTTTATCGATGTCTCTTCATTTTATTTCTTTTAGGAATTTTATTAATACAACGGGGCCGATCTAGTACTTGAAAGTGACATTCGCAATTCCTAACAACACTCAATAATGCGATATTTACGATAAGCCTTTCCTCCGGTGTCAACACATCCAAAAAGATTATGCGTAGTTTTAAACCGGATGATGATTCGAGAATAGCTCTTTCGAATATTATCTTACCCTTCTCATTGAGGCTTATCAATTTTTGTTAATTTTTACGTAATTGAAATATACCTTAATGCTTAAATTTCAAGTTTTATCAACATGAGATAAAAAATGTGTTGGCCAACGTGTGGCGCGTCGCATCCTTGCGCCAACTTATTAGCGCCCTTTACACGTACGCTCTTTCGCGAGTGCTTGGAGCATACGGGATTGCGCGCACGCTCCAAGCACTCGCGAAAGAGCGTACGGGATTGCGCGCGGGAAAACTTGCAGTACGCTCCAAAGCAGCTTTCCCTTCCTCTCCGACACCTTCACGCGTGCACTCAATCGCGCGGGATCGTGGTTTCACGCGGGAAAGAGCGTACGTGTAAAGGGCTCTATTATTTTGAAGTAGGCTTCATAGCTAAATCCATCTATTCAACGCCAGAATTCTCACAGTTCAAGTCTAGTTCGTGGCACAGACTTCATGTGTGTGTACAACTGCGCTCGCGTGCAAATTGTTTGCTTTGTTTACAATTGATATTCTATGAGCTGCGGGTAATAGCAATTGGATCAAATACATTGAAAAAAAAAAAGGGTCATTTGAAAGTCGTTTTCAGGATTTGGTTGACTGCATGCTCGCATTCATAAACCCATTTTCACTGAGTGAACAAATCACAATGAAGACGCCTAGTAACATACAAAGTAAACTTGTTGATTTAAAGACAAATTCGTCATTGAAAATGAAATTGGATGATCCTTATTCAGATCAAAATTCTTCTGGCGTGATTCATTTCTGGTGTTTATTACCCTGTGAACATTTCCCAGAGCTAAGAAAATTTGCAAAAAATGACATATTGTCACGTGAAAACTGACGAGACGGTTAAATACACAGACGTGGAGTATAGAAATTTATTGGAAGCAATGAAGTGATGATTCAGATCTGTATGTCGTTTCCGAACGACATACAGCAGATCTGAACAAGCGTTGTTGAAACGTAAACGTAATCTCATTTTAGAGACAAATATTTATTTAAAACGCATATCTTTGCAGTTATCCGTAATGCTATTGACATGAACATTAACACGTATAATAAAGACTCGTAGCTAAATTCAAAACATTCCACACCGTTCAAGCGTGTTGCCATTCAGCAACTTAAAATACTTATAACACAAGCTCAATCGTAACCATGGAGTCGTAACAAGCGTTTTCCTCCATGAAGTGTAATATTAAAAGCAAAACGAGGTCGCGAATGACTCATTCAAATGTCTCTGCTGCTCTAAATCAGAGCTCGGCAACCTTTTATCTTCCACGGCACAACAACGTTATTTCGATAATTCCGCGGCACACCGCAAGAAAAAGCTTGCAGATACATAAATTACAATAAATACGTATATGTTTTATTAGATAAAAAAAACACAATAAAACAGCTCTATGTAACAAGATAATTATAATCCTTTAATTTTTGTATAAATCATTTTGAATTGTACACCAAATTTGAATTGTACACAAGAACAAAAATATAAAATTATAGTTCACAAGTAAAAAAAAATTCTCTTTAAATTTTTATATTAAAACTAGCTGTACCCGGCCACGCGTTTCTGTGGCTCAGTCTGGATAAATGGAAAAGAAAGAAAATAGAAAGCACGTTTCTAATATGTTTAATTTATAGAGGCTGCAAAGCTGTTACTTATTTTACACTACCCAGGGGGCACGTGTAGCTTAAAGTATGCTACGGACGCGAGTAATGTTATCCCCCCCCCCAACATATTTTATAGTTCAGTTTTTAGTACTTGCTTGTTTTATGTAATATCTTGGCGAAATAATTGTGTTCCCTTCCGCCCGCTGCATTGGAAATAAAAAAAAAATTTAAAATGCTTAATTTTACAATACTTGTGGGTATACAATATTTTTTGTTGTTCCATTGTCTGTGCAGATATATAGATTTTCTGGTTTGCCGACTCTAGAACACGCAACATATAATTTTCCATGTGAGAAGCAATCCGTGTCTAAATCTAACCCGCACAATTGTAAAGATTGGCCCTTTGCTTTATTTATGTTGATTGCAAACGCCAATCGAATTGGGAATTGCAATCTCTTAAATTTAAATGGCATATCTGTTGGAATCATGGGAATTCGAGGAATGAGGACATCTTCACCTTTGAATGGTCTTGTCAAGATCATTCCTTCTACGACGTTGCTCAGTAATTTTTTTACTGCAAGCCGTGTGCCGTTGCAAAGCTTTGGTTGGGTGATATTTCGCAACATTATAATTGGCACGCCGATTTTCAATTGCAGTACGTGCGGTGGCATCCCTGGCAGATCGAGTGAATTCAAAAATTCTGTTGGATAATGAATCGCTTCATCTCCTTCCACAACAGTGTCGACGGACTTGTATGTGACTGCCTCGCTTTGAATGTTATACTGAATGATGTTAAGTTCGTAGACGTCTTTGTTTTCGTAGAAGCCTTTGTTTTCGTCTTTGTAGCTCGTTCACTCAGCCAATCATGATTCTTATAATTGGTTTGAATATTGGGAAATACTTTTTCAACCAATTCTTCTTTTGACGATACTAAATTGCAGAAGTTATGAGGCAATGAAATTCGTCCAGATGTCAAATCAACCGGCACCTTTCCGTTCCCAATTTCGAGCAATTGATGTGAGAATAAGGGCCTGTTCACATAGGAGTCCGTTGCGTTGCGTTAAGGAAAAGATGACGTTGAGACGAAAATAAACCAATCATAGGCGTTAAATATTTCATTGCTAATCGTTTGGAGGCATATGATTGGTTTATTTTCGTCTCAACGTCATCTTTTTCTTAACGCAACGCAACGGACTCCTATGTGAACAGGCCCTAACTCAGGTGATCGATCGTCTTGCAGATGGACACGCATATTTCTAGATAATTTCAACGTCTTTACGTGTCGCCACAAAGTAGAGTATTTCAGGCAAGCATTTATTTCGTCCGCTGTTGTCGATCGAGGAATTATAGGTAATGTTTGTCTGAAATCTCCTGCAAGCAATATTAATGCGTTCCCAAATGGTCTGATGTTTCCACGCAAATCTTGCAATGATCGATCAAGAGCCTCGAGCGATTTTTTGTGTGCCATTGTACATTCATCTCAAACAATAAGTTTGCATTTCTGCAATACTTTTCCCATGCCGGAAGCTTTGGAAATGTTGCACGGGGGAGTTTCAATGAACTGCATGTTGAATGGCAATTTCAAAGCTGAATGTGCAGTTCTTCCACCTGGTAGCAATGTCGCAGCTATTCCGGACGACGCAAGAGCTAAGGCTATGTCATTTTGGGATCGAATTGCTGCCAGAATCAATCTAATTAGGAACGTTTTGCCAGTTCCTCCTGGCGCATCTAAGAAGAAGATTTCTCCAACCCCGTTATTGATAGTTTGCATTATTTGATCGTAAATGCCTTTTTGCTCAAGCGTTAGCTTAGGAATATTTTATTGCACATACGACAAAAGATCACCCGTGTTGTAATTTTGTTCACGACGCAATTCTACATCGAACGAAGCATCAGCAGATCGATTCGGTGATGGCATTCCCAATTGATTGAGAACTTTGTTCGCGATTTCTAAGCACAAATCTTCAATCATTATCAACGCTTCGTTGTAGATTTCTGCTGTGAAATCTATGTTCATATTTGAAATTTCCTCGCGTATTCGACGGAATATATCTTGTGCGATTTATATTTCTCCCGTAACTCTGTTGGAGATGAAGGATAACAGGTGGTCAATATGATTGCAAACAACGCACGAATTTGTTTTGCATTTGACGTATTGCACGCGTCATTAATGCAGTGGTCCCCAACCCCCAGGCCGCGGACCGGTACCGGTCCGTGGATCAAATGGTACCGGGCCGCCCAAGGAACATTAAATTATTTCCATTTTATTTACTGTGATGTATTTCTTTCGGGTTAGTGCGACTTTGTCGGGTTTGTGCTAATTTATACCTTTGTAAAAAAAAAATCTTGTGACTATTTTAAATTAGTTTATTGTTTATTAAACATTTCAAGATTATGAATTAAAATTGCAGTCATAGCCACCCCTCAGCGGCCCGCGGTAAAATTATCAAACGTTGACCGGTCCGCGACGATTAAAAGGTTGGGGATCACTGCATTAATGCATATATCCCAGTGTCGGTCGTTCTCCAATAAATCCAGAGCTTGACATGCACTGCGGAAAGTGGCATGTGTAACGCCGTTGATAATTCTGAATTGCTAGAAAGACGTTGGACCGGGTACATTTACCAACAGCATGAGAAGAAAGAAGCATTCATCTTGATTGGGATGCACGGTGTACAGTCTGCCTATCGTAGTTTCTTTGAATATGCCAGGTTGTCCGTCGACTCGCTCTCCTCGTTTGCGTCGTTCAAATGATTTTCTACTCGCATTCCATGTGTAATATGTAGGCACTTCCGAATACAGTAGAGTTTTCGCAAACGCGTCATTTTGACATAACGTGAAGAAAGCAGTTAACGTTGTAGCCGGTGGATTCATGGCTATTTGTTGCACAGTTGCAGTTGTGAAATACACGCGTTGTCCATTTTCAAGATGTACTGCTAAGTGAACAACAGCTGGACTTCGTTCATGTATGGGATATGAATGAATTCGCCATACAACTTCATTGCTGCTTATGTATCTTCCAGCCTGATACTGTGCGATTTCATCGATATTCCGAAAGCGAAATATTTCAATCCGTTCGAAGAAATCACTCCGAAGAGGTCAATTTCCCGATATAATTTGAATTTCAATGAAAATCAATCGATACAGCTCAATTCCACCGCCACTTGCACAGAAAAATAAGAAAAACAGTTCAAAAACATATAAATTTGCAAAACGTTAAAAAAAGGAAAAAACACGAACTAAAAAACAAAGGCAAAACAAAAAAAGAACAAAATACTAACGAAATACTGTCGAACCTCCATATATCGAAGTAGCAAATTGCGCGAAAAAAATTCGATATATAGAAATTTCGATATATAGAATTGAGCTTAGTCTTATCAAAATTCTCCTAAAAAAATTAAAGCTAATTTTCGTATACGAAACTCCATTTCTAAGTTATATGCGAATCCCATTAAATGAAAGTTAATAACTAAAAAATGAATTAATATGAAAGATTTATTGATTACTACATATCTTTAAAAAAAACAATAATGCAGACAGTGGTTACAATGATCACAGTTACATTCTTTAAAAAAAACTACGAATATCTTGCTGAAAAGTTAGTTTTGTGGAAAGTTCAAAGAAATATTCGTATTTATTCAGTCCACTAAAAACTTCATCAGGGACATTTTCCGCGAATTGAAGTCCACGACGTATTGTTTCAAATGCCAAAAATTGGGAGATTTTATTCTAAAGTGGAATAAAATCTCCCAATTTGTCTTGAAAAAAATTTCGATATATAGAGAAATTTTCGATATATAGAAACAATTTTTCTATGAAATGAACATGGAGATTTGTTAAGAGTTCGATATATAGAAAATTTCGATATAGGGAAGTTCGATACACGGAGGTTTGACTGTATTTCAATTCAAACGCAGATTAACCGACAGAACTCAATTCTAACGCAATTAGAAACGAAATATTTCAATCCGTTCGAAGAAATCACTCCGAAGAGGTCAATTTCCCGATATAATTTATTTCAAATGAAAACCAATCGATACAACTCAATTCCACCGACAATTGCACAGAAAAATTAGAAAAACAGTTTAAAAAAACGTAATAAAAAAATGAAAAATTAAACTATGCTCACGAAATAAACGCTATGGTAAACGACACAATTCAATTCCAACGCAATGACAAACGAAATAATTAACCTTCTGAAGGCCACTAAAGCAGATCGATCACACTGAAAAAGAAGAAAGTTATAACAAAAATATAGAAATTTGCAAAACCTTAAAAAAGGAAAAAACACAAAAATAAAAATAAATAAACTATACTCACGAAATGAACGCTATAGTAAACGACACAGCTCAATTCCAACGCAATGTGAAACGAAAAATTTCAATCCGCTGTAAGAAATCACTCCGAAGAGGCCAGTTTCACGATATAATTTGAATTCAAATGAAAATCAGTCGAACACCGGACAGTGGTTCTCTTATCTCTTCGATCGTCTTTTATTGTCTAGAACGATCACTCCGTATTTTACGATCTGTGGGGACTGCTGATAATGGGGTCGCACCCCACCGTGACAAATTTCTGTTCTGAGGGGGAAGGGAAAGACATTTCTCGTTTGCGGTAAAATACTTAGTATAGCGTTTGTTTCAAAAAAGAATGTTTATACCTGTCACAGGTGTGGCATCTATATAAAAGGTATATAAAAACACTCACGTATTCGAATGCAACGTTGTGTCAAAATTTCAAAGAAATTGGTGAAGAACTTTTGGAGATTTGAGGTTTTGAACAAACGAACATTTACATTTTTATTTATATAGACTAGCTGAAAACCCGCGCTTCGCTACGGAGTACATTCAAATTAAATACAACGGTCAACGTATGCAATTTATGCCAAAAATTAAATATATATATTTATAATAAATGCGATGATCAATGTATACAATTGATGTAAAATATATATCTATCTATATATATATATATATATATTTATAAAAAAATCGTAAGGGAAACGCATTTTTTTTTTGGATAATATCCAATCGTCTGCTGCATTAGAAAGAGAAAAAAATATTTTTTTTGTCTATTTAGTTGTTACGCACGTGACGATAAATTTATTGAAAGTACCAGAAAAAGAAATCACGTGATCGGCATTTAATACATTAAATTCTAAAAATTAATCTTTAAAAATTCACCTAAAATCAGGAAATGGAGGTAAAAATTCGAAAAAAATTTCATTTTGATGGAATTTTTATGATCTTTCTCGTGATATAAATTTTATAACCCTCCATGCATTATTTTAAATGCAAACGTAAAAAAAGTTTAAAAAACAGCTTAAAAATTTAATTTTAAAAAATCTAAGAAGAATTTTTGAAAAATATTTCCTGGTGCACCCCTACACTATTAGAAGAATCGCCATGCACAATTTCAGCCCTTTAGGTCCAGCGGTTTGGTCTGTGCGTTGTATGTCAGTCAGTCAGTGAATGAATGAGTCAGTTACGGAACTGTTTTATATATATAGATTTGTTTTTTGGTCTTTACTTAAGCCTAATAAATCAAAGTTAATTTCAACATAACTAATTTATTAAAGAGATATTTGAGCTTGTTTTGATGAACATATGTACGTTTTATATTTGGCTCTATATTAGAAAGAGCTACCCGAAGTTCATGGTCAAGACCCTTTAAACGCCATCTTTTGTCAGTTTTAATTAGAACCAGTGTCGAAAAACTTTGTTCGCATAAGTATGTCGTAGAAAAAGGGAGCAAAATTGCAGTGGCCTTGTCAGAAATTTGTGGATATTCTTTCTTAACTGAAATCCAGAAATATGACGCTCGAGCATACATACAATGCATGATTACAACATGTTTTTGTTTTGTGAATAATTTCGACCCAGAGAAATTAAGGAGGAATATTTAGGAGTAAGTTACAGGAATATTTTACTTAGAAAAATTTCTAACTAATAGCGGTAGTTAATTTTTTTTTATTATTTTTATTATTTTTTTATTATTTTTTTTATTATAATCGATAAAATCACCGCGGCACGGTCAAGATCACCCCGCGGCACGGCGGTTGCGGAGCACTGCTCTAAATAACAAACTGAACACCAAACGTTGGAAATCTCAAAAGTTTCATTAAGGGGACTGGGGACCTTCAACATCGTTTTTTAAAAATTTTCAACATTTTATTCTATATACAAAATGAGAATAATTATCATTCTTTTTTACTATATTAAAGATATTTAGAAATCAAAAATAAGTATTTTGTGGAAGAATAGGACTGTTTTTCAAAAAATTTTTCAAAAATGCTAGAATTTTTCAAAATGCTCCAGGCCCATTAATTTTCCTCTGATTTTTGCAAAATTTCTCAGGATTGTTAATTGCTATGTTTCTCGAAAAGCTGTGCATCATTATTTGAAATCACAACAATCTTTCAAATTTATAGAACATGAAATGAAGTAAAAACATGCAAAAATATTAATAAAACAGGCAGAATTATAAAAATAAGGATTTATTTACACATTAAAAAAACTCATTGCACGATTATGTTTATATATATATGGTAAACATATATTAAATATATTAAGATTCTTAAATAATATGGAATGCGCATGGAGCATTTTTAAAAAAATATCAGCATTTTTGAAAAAAATTTTGAAAAAAATGCATTATTCTTCTAAGAAATTATTTTGAATTGCAAGCGTTTTTCAGTGTAGTAAAGAAAGAATATCAATTATTCTCATTCTGTATATAGAGTTGAAAATTTAAAATTTAAAAATTTGAGGTTGAAGGTCCTTAATGATAAAAAATGTGTATGTGCTGTAATATATAGTGTTTGACATACCATAATAAATCATTTAAAAATGTTAATTGGGCGATCCCTTTTCCTCCCCTGAGATTCTACTCCTATCCTTATTTTACAACCGCAACCGTGAACGTAGAAAAGGTTACTTCGGTATTATGTGAAACAAATGGACGCATGGTATGTAAAAGGGGAGTGTGGCCACCACTGGCCTAAAACAAGAGCAGAAGGTACACCACACTTTTTGATAGTTATTATACAAGACCCAAAATCTACAGTTCGTTGATTTTTTAAAATACAAGGTGCCCCCATAAAGTAACCGGACAATTTTTTTTTTAAAAAATAACAAAAATATTACTCACCTTCAAATAAATTTATCTCCTTCAAAATAATCGCCAAAGGAGTCTATACAATTTTTTCAACGTTTCTTCAAGTCCTCGAAACACTGTTTATAGGCGTCGGAACTGACCGTTCGCAAAATACGCGTAACATTTCATTTAATATCAGAGACGTTTTCACATCTCTGTCCTTTCATGGATTTCGCATTTTTCGATTACAAAGGACTTATTCGCCACGAATTTGTTCCTGAAAATGAAACAATTAATCAGTGTTTTTACAAAGAGGTGCTTTTTCGATTAAGAAACGGGATAAGGCTAGTTAGGAAGGAACTGTTTTGATTCTGGGCAATGGTTTCTTTTACACGATAATGCAAGGCCCCGTGCAGCAATTTCTGAACAACAATATCTTGCGTTCAATTACAGTGATAAATCACCCACCCTATTCTCCCGACTTATCGTCAGCTGATGTTTTTCCTTTTTCCGAAACTTAAGATGACCACGAAAGGACAGAGATTTGAAAACGTCTCGGATATTAAATCAAATGTTACGCGTATTTCGCGAACGGTCAGTTCCGAGGCCTATAAAGTGTTTCGGTGACTCGAAGAAACGTTGGAAAATTTGTATAGACTCCTTTGGCGATTATTTTGAAGGAGATAAATTTATTGGAAGGCGAGTAATATTTTTCTTATGAATAAAAAATTGTCCGGTTAATTTATGGGCGCACCTTGTAGTTTGTCAAAATTTCCTTATTTCTATTTCTTGTGAACATTTTCCTAATCTTTATAAAAATTCCCAAAAATTTCCATTGAGGGTCGAGTGATTTTCTATTGAAAGAAAGTCTCGGAGAAAAAAAGTGCGCAACACTGGGTACACGAAACAGAAAATTAGGCATTTAAGTTTCGATTGGCATCGATCGGATTTATGACAAGAGACTCAACAGTTTTGTTAGCATCTAGAGACATCGTTGAGGCCACAAACCAATTGACCAAAGCGTGGTTCTTTTCACACACAGGCCCGGAGCCCTCCCAAAAATTTTATTTTAAAAGAAGAAAAAATTCCAAATTCAAATTTTATTTTATTTTACCTTTTTTAATAGCAATTTTTTTATATATCCTTTCAAATTTGATTGATTGGTTCATCATATGTATAGTTCATCATATGAAACATTGAAAGGCAAACTGGTGTAAGTCACATTTTCAACTTTTTTCATTTGGGGGCAAATATGTAATCTCCATGTTCAATTTGTAGTGGAATTGAAAATAGTTATTACTTGCAATATTGTAATAATTGTTATGAATTATAATTTGTTCAATTTATGGAGGAATTTTTTGTAGTTTTTGCAGTTAAACTCTTTTGACTTACACCACTTGACTTACTGACTTACACCACTTTGCCTTTCACCGCCTCATATGTATGTTATCTATATATATAAAACAGTTCCGTAACTGACTCATTCATTCACTGACTGACTGACTGACTGACTGACATACAACGCACAGACCAAACCGCTGGACCTAAAGGGCTGAAATTTTGCATGGCGATTCTTCTAATAGTGTAGGGGTGCACTAAGAAAGATTTTTCAAAAATTCTTCTTAGATTTTTTTAAATTAAATTTTTAAGCTGTTTTTTAAACTTTTTTTACGTTTGCATTTAAAATAATACATTGAGGGTTATAAAATTTATATCGCGAGAAAGATCCTAAAAATTTCTTCAAAATGAAATTTTTTTCGAATTTTTACCTCCATTTCCTGATTTTTGGTGAATTTTTAAAGATTCATTTTTAGAATTTAATTTATTAAATGCCGATCACGTGATTTCTTTTTCTGGTACTTTCAATAAATTTATCGTCACGTGCGTAACAACTAAATAGACAAAAAAAATATTTTTTCTCTTTCTAATGCAGCAGACGATTGCATATTATCCAAAAAAAATGCATATCCCTTACGATTTTTTTATAAATATATATAGATAGATAGATAGATATTTTACATCAATTGTATACATTGATCGTCGCATTTATCATAAATATATATATTTATTTTTTGGCATAAATTGCATACGTTGACCGTTGTAATTAATTGGAATGTACTCCGTAGCGAAGCGCGGGTTTTCAGCTAGTAGTGTATATAAGAGATTAATAAGTTTTTCTGGTCGCTTTGTATTGGTGTTTAAATGATCAAGTTAATATGTCGTATTGCTTTTTGTTATTTGATAATGTTCTAGGTTTCTATGCTTCAAATAGCCAATTCTTGGTAAAATGATACTTTCGCAATGATTCATGATTATTTTTTGTGCGTGTTTTGGAAATTTTACGCCCACATCAGTGTTAGGGGGCCCCCCCCCCATCCCGAGTTGTGCCTATAGTCAAGAATTTTCTAAATCGGGGCCTGTTCACACACAAAAGAATAATTACAAGATAAAAAGACTTTTTATATACCATGTTTTTAAATTTTCTATTAAAAGAAAAAAAAGAAATGCAATTTATATGCAGCTTCTCCATGTGCTGCAAACGAATTCGCATCTTCCATAGTTAATTATGGATTTCAAAATTATAAATTATAATCTATAATTTGAAGGAAAAAAATCAATGAATTTCGCAGAGAAAATGTCGCAAATAGCATGTGGGCAGAAATAAAAATTATCCCATTGCAATGAAAATGTAATATGCTTGGTTCACTATTACGTTAATAGATGGCGCCTGTAGCGCAGCTACTTTTGGCTCCAGACACTTCTCGTATTTTTACGTAATGGATTTTAAAATAAGGAATAAAGATGGCTAAAAGTATTAAAATAATGCATTGTCATCGTGTTCTGAGCTATTCTAAATGTTTCAAATGTCTAGCTAGTCGGGAAGTTAGTTAAAAATCGATTGCAAGATTTGTACTGGACAAACACACAAACAAACAAGAAAGCAAGTTAATAAAAACATAGTAAAAAAAAAATACAATCGAAAGTGCGATTTCCGTTTTCGTTCTATACCTACCATTTCACGGATTTGCTTGGGCCTTCTGTACCAGAGTCCCACTGCTGGCAGCCGACTCATGTAGGAGTCTAATGAGCCCTCATGTAGCACGAATGACTCCCCTAGTTTTGGGGTCGGCCCTGCAGACCATTCCCTCATTATAGACCTCTTGCCGCAGAAAGGACATCAGTTTTTCGATCGAACATTCTCCAACGCACTTCGGCTTCTTTAGGATGTTTTCGGGTAAACATGACTCCAGTAATGGAGCCAAAAAATCCTCGTATTTTTCTTGAGCAGTCCCCCCCCCCTCTCAGTTTTGATTCTAATTCGTCGTCATCTACGACGAGCTCCGTCTTCGTTCGGACAGGGGCGGCTCCAGCCCAGAGTTTTGGTGGGAGCAACGTTTGTTTTTTTTTTTTTTTTTGGGGGGGGGGGAATATATATATATATATATATACTCATGGACAAAAAAATTAGCGCACCAAGAAGGAGTCGTCAAAATGAAACGAAATTTTACATACGTAATGACTACTTTGATATAAGTAAATGATAAGAAAATCAAAGAAAAAGGATAATTTATTTCATAGAAAAAGGCAAAAGAACGGAGGAGTTAATACTCCGTTGGACCCCCTCTAGCGCGAATGCACGATGCGATAAGATCGGGCATTGAGTCATACAAGTTCTGTATGATGTCTTGAGACATTTCGTTCCATATTTCCTGTAACCTTGCCTCTAGTTCGTTCAAACTCGTGGGATGCCCAACTCGTCGTCCCAAATGATCCCAGATATGCTCGATTGGAGACAAATCTGGGGATCGGGCAGGCCAAGGAAGGGTAGTAACAGTGCGGAGACAGTCTTGTGACACCCTTGCCGTATGAGGCCGAGCATTGTCTTGTTGAAAAATGGCTCCTGGGAGCCGTTGCATGAGTGGCAACACATGTGGTTGCAGGATTTCATGAACATACCGCTGGGCTGCCATGGTGCCACGGAACAATACTAGGGGTGACCGTGTATTGTAGGCAATGGCACCCCATACCATCACACCAGCTGTGGGAGAGATGTGTCGCTGTACAGCAAAGGCAGGATTGAAGCGTTCACCACGGGCTCTCCACACACGAACACGATTGTCATCACTGCCGAGATTGAATCTGGATTCGTCGCTAAAGACGACCTGGTTCCATTCCGCTGCAGTCCAGTTTCCTCGTGCGCGGCAAAACTCCAAACGGAGGCGTCGGTGGGTGGGCGTCAAGGGCAGCACACGTAATGGGCTCCGCGATACCAACTGTCCTTCAGCCAGGCGCCTTCGTATGGTTCGAGAAGACACAGAGGCCGCTAGTGAAGGTGCTACCTGTGCCTGGATGGCGGCCGATGAAGCAGTTGGCTGTACGCGTGCATTTCTTACGATGTGGCGGTTTTCTCGACGACTGGTCTGTTGGGGGCGTCCTGAGCCTGGTCTTCGTGTACATGACATCTCTCGGGTCCACTGGTCCCAACACCTCCTCACAACACAATCAGAGCGGCCTAATTGACGAGCTACTCGCCTAGCTGACCACCCAGCTTCCATCATCCCGACGATTCTCCCCCTCTCAAACTGCGACAACTGCTTATATTGTCTTCGAACAGGGCGTAATGGCATGTCTATCTCAGCTCTTCCTTTGTAAATGATTCAGGACACTCAAACAAGCTTTGGTTACCTGTTTTATACTCCACAGAGTACGATGTTCAACGCCCTCTACCGGCTATACGTAGTGCGCAATCACGCTGCATTTCTAATCATTTGCATATCTCCCCGACATGTACCTTCATTGCAAGTTTCGTTACGATCCCGCACTTATTTCTTGGTGCGCTAATTTTTTTGTCCATGAGTGTATATGAATATATATAGATATACATATATATATATATATATATATATATATACATACATATATATGTATATATATAGATATACATGTATATATACATATATATATATATATATATACATACATACATATATATGTATATATATAGATATACATATATACACTAAAGTGCCACTGAATTAGGGATACCTACCTAGTAACGAGTTGGGCCTCCTCTGGCCTTGATAACGGCTGCCACACGACGAGGCATAGATTCAACAAGTTTCTGAGAACGTTCCACGGGAATGGCTTGTCAAATATTGGTTAAAGCTGTCCATAATTCAGTAAGGTTCTTTGGTGCTGTGTGATGGCCTTTCACGCCTTGTTCCAAAACATCCCAAAGATGCTCAATAGGATTTAAGTCTGGGCTTCTAGGTGGCCAATTCATGACAGAGAAGTCAGAGGAATGCTCATCCAACCAGCCAGTAACCAACCGGGACTTGTGAGAGGTACAGTTGTCTTGCTGGAAAACTCCATTACCGTGCGGATAACAGAACAGCATAAACGGATGGAGGTGATCACCCAGAAACTCTAAGTACCGAATTGCATTGAGGGAGGTTGGTACAAGCACCAAAGATCCCAAACTGTGCCACGAAAAAACACCCCAGTCCATGATTGAGCCACCATGCCCTTGTACAGTTCCAGCCAGGCATGCAGGATCCATGGCTTCATGAGCCTGACGCCATATTCTCAGCCTCCCGTCGGCGTTAAGTTGTCGGAATCGAGACTCATCACTCCATGCTACTTGTTTCCAGTCCTATACACTCCAGTCTCTGTGCTCTCTTGCTCAGGCAAGACGTGCAACCCGATGGCGAGTATAGAGCAATGGTACTCTCGTAGGTCGACGGTTCCCGAAACCCATACGGTGAAGCGAGCGTTGCACAGTCCGTTTACTGACTGTACGACTGGCACCGTCATTAAACTGGGTGGTAATTTGAGCTAATGTTTGGCTTCGCTGGCTACGTACAATACGCCTGAGCCGTCTCTCACCACGCACTGTCAAGGCTAATTGTCCTTTGCAGTTTGCCCGATCGCTAGTTTTTTTTCCACCATCCATGTATTCTTGGTATACTCTTGACACTGTCGACCTTGAATATCCTAGCTGTCTGACGATTTCGGAAATTGAATGGCCCATGTGTGGCGCGCCTACGATTTGTTCGCGATCGAAGGTGTCTAAATCAGGCAGTTTACCCATACTGGCAATTCCAACATCTAATTCAGAACAACCACAGTACGCGCTATATATGCAGTTACCACAGTGCCCTCACTTGCGCATACATGGAATCAAAAAAGATATAATACAAATCTGATACCTTAATAATAATGATAGATGCTAATGCTATAATTTCAATAATATATTTAAATTGTACAATAATACATTTCAGTTTATAAACACAATATATATACATATATATATATGTGTGTGTGTGTGTGTGTGTGTGTGTGCGTGTACGTACCGGAGATAAAAGGCACTCAGTCACAATTATTAAATGTTACAGGAGAGCGCAATGAAATCCATTTAGAGCTCTTTACCTCGATACAGTGATAGGGCATGGTGCCGTTTTCAACTGGCAAGGTCTCTTCAATATAAATATTCGAGTTAGAGTTTTGCCCCAATGAAATGAGGGCAAAAAATAGGGAAGAATAAAGTTAAACAGTCTACTATTCAAAAAGGGACTGGGTGCCTTTTACCTCCGGCGTACACACACACACGCGCATTTTAATCAGTCCTAGAGTTCAATTCATCAACGACTTGATTTGTTAAACCAATCACGAGTCATATCAACGCTCTGTATGCATTGTGAGCAAGACTTGACTTTAGACATTCATCATCGAATTCTTTTAGATTTTGGAAATAAACGCTATAATAAAAAAGTCGACGCACCAAGGAGTTGTCCGATTGTGATGAAATTTCGTATCCAAAGATGCTTTGACGAACATGCAAATGATTAAAAATTGGGTGTCCAACGAATGAATAGCGGGAGTTCCAGCAGGCCCATCCAGCAGGTGTATATAAGGAACGATATTCGATCTGATGTTCAAAGTTTCTGTTTGTATTTCGACTGTGGATATGTGTTCGCCGACTGCAACCCTCGCCGAAGGATTCGAACTCATGGCAAGCCTATTTCAGAGTTTGAAAGAGGTCGTATCATAGGACTGAAAGAAGCTGGTTGGGCAAATTGGAGAATCGCTCGACATCTGGGTCGAAGTGATGCAGCGATCAGACTATGCAGGCAAAAGTGTTCAACAGCGGCAAATTTAAGCGTCAGGACGGCAGCGGTTGACCTAGGGTCACAACAGAACGGGAAGACAGAGCGATTGTCAGATCAGCTATCAGAACACTGGATTCGTTGATTTCAACCATTCGACGTGTGACCCGCACACAAGTGTCCAACCTGACCATTGACAGACGACTAAGAGAGCGGAAAGTACGCTCGCACCGATCGTTACGCCACTACCCCTCTCACCCAGTGGCGCACCCAGGAGGAAAGGGGTCCTGACACCCCCAAATAAATAGAAATTGCATTATGAATATTGATTTTGCATTATAAATACTTGTATCCGTTCATCTCGCTCGCCCCCCTCCCAAGAAAAAATCCTGGGTGCGCTACTGCTCTCACCTGTACCCCGCTTACTCCTCACGTGCCGTATTGACTTCCTCACTTCGTTAAACCAAACTCTGAAAAAAATCATTGAATTGTTTCGAAATTTTAATCGAATTTTTTTTCTGCACATGTTCCTCAACATATACTAATTTTTGTCGCAATCGGAAAACTCATTCTTGGTGCATCGATTTTTTTTTTTTTGTTGGGGGAGGGGGGGGGGATTGTTGTTGTTGTTATAGAGTGTATATAAATGGAGGAACTCGCGCACTTTCAGCTAAACCGTTGCAGATATTATGCTGCAAGATCAGTACCACCGCTCAGCTAAATCATAATTTTATTCCAACATAAATAATGAAAGTGGGTGTCACAGCTTTTATTGAAACGATTGAATCTCAACACAGAGCTGAAAAATCCTTCAATCAAGATGTATCGAGCAATCATTTGTAAACTGTATGTGTGTGTGTGGGGGGGGGGGGATCCTTCCAAGAAGCTTTCAGTGGTCGGTCTTAAGTTTCCTACCTGGGCAAAGTTTTTTAAGCAAGCAAAGAGGATTTGACATATCACGTGGTCAATGAATCAAGCTCTATGATTACTTAACAGGATGCAGATATTCATGACAGAACTATTTTAGATTTGAATATGTATAAACGAAGAAACTTGTGTTAAAAACTCTATTTCTCTCACTTTCAGCGAGGCCGTTGCAGAAAAGGCAGGAATTTTCCTTCCTGGATCACCCGGCACTTACAGGAAAATCAGCGCCACCGCTCAGCTGGCGAGTGCGAGGAATAGGCGGATCACGGCTGGCAACATGTTGGCAGAGAAAATGGCCGAAGTCAGCGCGACCACGATCGGGAGCTGGCCCAACGACAAGGATTCCTACGAACTCGGAGAAGTCATTGGTTGGTAAATTGTATTCATTCCCTCGCTATACACGTGTATATGTTGAACTCATTGCTTATAAATAGCCCGAAATCAGTATTGACGACAAATACGTCTACCGGCGTGTCATGACATTTATACTTCATTCGCGAAAAGCATTCACTTCCCGTTTCATTGGCCTGTTAAAGGGACAGAGAGACTCGTAGTGTATTGAAATTATTTCTGTATACGTATTTATTATGTACGAAAGCTTGTGTTTCCTTAAATTATTTGAGAAACTTTTAAAGAAATCTTTATGCGCTGAGAAGTCATTGGTCGTTAAATTGTGTTCATTCTCTCGCTAAACAGGTGCATTTGTTGAATTCATAGCTTATAAATAGCCCGAAATCAGTATTGACAACAAATACGTCTACCGGCGTGTCATGATATTTATGCTTCATTCACTAAAAGCATTCGCCTCCCGTTTCATAGGCCTGTTAAAAAGACAAGAGTTAATTCATAGAGTATCAAAATGTGTGTATACATATTTTTTACGTACGAACGCTTGTGTTTCCTAAAATTACTTGAGAAAATTTTAAAGAAGTCTTTATGAGCTCTATCTCGGGGTACGTATTGCCATGTTTGTACATTTATAAAAATGCAATTCGTTTATATATGTTTAACATATCGTAGGTTTATTTACCTAAGTAGCCGCAGCAAATATAAATCTTTGATTGCAAACACTATCAGAAGTACATGACTTTTGAATGGTGTCAACTAATGTATTTTTGTCAGATGAGGATTTGAGAGTTATAATATTCAAGCATAAAAATGAATTGCCTGTATGATTATTTTATTTTGTCTTGAATGTTCTCACAAATTTTATTTAAAGGATTATACATTAGCCTTTTATTTTTTTTTTTATTTATTGGATTTTCAGATTCATCTTTGATTGCACACACTAATGTTTAATTAGAAGTCAGTGGTGACACAGTCAGTGACACAGTGTTTAATTAAAAGTCATATTGATTATTAATCTGAGGAGGATTTCTGTTTCTTTGAAATTGAATGTCACTGTTTTTGACTCCATGATGTTGGATTGATATTTGAGATTACTGAGATCCATTCTGAGTTATGAGTTATTAAACATTATGAAATCAATTGATCTGTGAACATATAATTTTTATTCTGTTTGCTTTCATTGTGTTATCCACATAATATTAGTATATGGGCTCTTCATATGTATGATACAGAGATTCTAGGGTCCATAAAAGTCCTCAAGAACTCCTGTTTTTAAGGGCCCTTAAACGATTTTTAAAAAGTTTTTATTTGTCCTTTCAAGGTCCTTACATTTTTAATTTGCTTTCCAAGCCTTAAAAAAATACTTATTTTCTAGTTGAAATTCAAGAATTTTCATTTTAAGAGTTATTAATAATTGTCTTGAGGTAGTCACTTTTTTGCATGATTTCTTATTGTATCATTCACCAAGCTTATACGTTATTACCCTCATCCCTCACTCTGAATATATGTGTAAGTGTGTGTATATATATATATATATATATATATATATATATATATATATAAATAAACAAACTGCTGGCTTGCTGGCCTGTAAAAGAATTTATTAAGCTGATAAAGAAGTTATAAAGGATTCTAAAACTCAAATACTTTTAAATGTCTCAACTTTGGAAATGAAACAGTTTCAATAATCTCGGAGGTCCTTAAAAATGCTAGTACAGATCCTTAAAAAAATCCTTTAGAACTCCTTATTTTTGAGTTCAAACCCTGTGATAGTCAAAAACGTTTTGACTGGACAGGGGTTAAATATATTCATAACCATGTAAATGATAACTGTTCATCTTCCCATACTATTAGATTTGCCTGAAGTCTGAGAAAAAATTTGAAATTAAAATTCTTGTATTTATCAGTCACTTATTAAAAATAAAATTTTGCCCTCATTGAAGCTGTAGCTCTTTCTAGGTTCGATTTTATATTACTCTCCTCCTAACATGGAGTGAATCAGCATTTGTATGTTTTGAGCGATATGCTATTTGTATGCCATGAGAAGTGGGACCCATTTTGGAGTCAATTAAATCTATAAGAATCGAATTTAAAATAATTTCAATATTGAAAGGTATTGAAGAGCTTCTTAATACTTATGTTTTTTCCTAATGAATTCATTTATTTTATAATATATGTATATATATAAACATTTATTGTATATATATATTCATCCATTATATAAGTCTATATATATATATATATATATATATATATATATACATGTGTATATCTATGTATTTTTAAAATTCATTTATACATGTGTGTGTATTTGAATATATTTGTTTTTAATTAATTTATTTTTCAAACTATTTTTCTTGGCTACGTTGCATCAAATAACTTCCCCTGTAATCCTAGCTAAAAATTTATCTATCTATTATAAAATGTAGCTAATATTCATTAAATATATTGAAATAATATTTTAAGATTTTCTTTAAAAACATTTTGTAAGAATTTTGTGGAGCATGCTGTGAAAAATGTCACTATGAGTGGTATTTATGTATTCAGCCACTGTTAAATATACTTTAGCAATGTTAAAATAAACGCCTGGTGGTGTAGTGGTTAAAAGCTTCAAGCTGCCACACCACAGGTCTAGGGTTCAACCCTGCGACTGTGCAATGTTGATACAGCCTTTCATCCCTTGAGTAGGTCAATAAAATGAGGACCAAGCATGCTTAGGAAGCTACCAAGCTGTCTGCGGCAGGCTGACCACCTGCCCAAGACATGCTGTATGGCATCCCAAACCCGCAATCAAGAAAATGCAGATGGACACCACAGGCCTTGGTCCACAATGGACTGTTGCACCATTGGTTAGTGTCAAAATAAGTTCATTTGGTTTACCAGGTAGCCGTAAATCTAGGATACTTTTTTCATCCTTTTGGCTGCTGTTCTTTGATTGTCTGGGGAAGCACATGTGAGTACTCTTCTAGTGTACCACTCTTCTATATTACAGTGTACTCCCACATTTTAAACCTTTTTATATGTATATATCAGGGTGAATTGAAAACGATTTGTTTCTATTCAATTTTATTGTATTTCCAAAATATAATATTAAACTGGCTTTTGTATTTTATTAATTCATATTTATGTATGTCATTTTTTTTTTTTTTGTTTTATTGAATCTTCAATACGTTTATTGACATCGCAATGAATTTTCTAATATATCACACCACTGTAATCATAATCCTAGGAAATGAAAGAAGTTATTTTAGTACATTATTATATACTTTATCCAATAAAAAAATCTTGTCAATAAATAGAAACTGTTGTTTTAAAGGTCTTGTTATATATACATGTCAGAAGAAATTTACATGAAGTTTTTAAGAAATGAAGTAGTTGTTGTTTTGAATAAAGATTTCAAATTTTTTTCTACACAGGTAGCCACACACCAGATAAGAGAGTGTCTTGTACTAACCAAAATGTCTTTGTTAACAGTTTGTTAATGTCATGTGTTTGTCATAGCTTACACAATTTTAAGTTGAAAATTAAATAGGATTATTTGGTAAAGTCAAATTTCATATAATGAGGCTCACCTTCATTTGTTATATTTGTCGAGTTTACTGTCACTAAAAGAGGGAAAATTCAATTTGTACTGCTATGTATAATGTCAAACTGAATTTACTATTTTCATTTTGAAATATACACCATGAATTTTAAAACACAAAACTTCTGACTAGCAGAATGTTCTATAACTGAAGAAAGATACATTTTGAACATTTGCACAGAGTTTGAGTTATATTTTCTATATATATATATACAGTGGAATCTCGATCGATCATTTTCGGATCCATCATTTTTCCGTATGTACCGTTCATTTTATCCAGTCCCAATGATCATATTGCTTTGTTATGTTTCTGCATCTATCATTTTCCCGCATTTATCGTTCATTTCAATTGGTCCCTTGAAAAACGATACATCGAGATTCCACTGTATATATTATATAATACATATATATTATATATATCTCACATGCATGTGTATATGTGTTGCATCAGATGTGTAACTACAGATTATCCAGTATCTATCAGAATTAAAAACAGAGTTCTGTACAACTAAATAGGAAGATGAAATGAGACTAAAAATATCCTTTAATATAAAAGTAGTTTATTAACT
This sequence comes from Dolomedes plantarius, assembly GCA_907164885.2. Classification (NCBI taxonomy): domain Eukaryota; kingdom Metazoa; phylum Arthropoda; class Arachnida; order Araneae; family Dolomedidae; genus Dolomedes; species Dolomedes plantarius. Next base: position 141,822,859 of record OU015502.1, read on the forward strand.
ATAAGTGAAACATTATCAAAAAATATAAGTTTTAACATAATGTCTAACATAGGAAGACCTCATACCCTACATTTTAGGTACACATTATTTATATATAAATATATATACAGAAAACTAAAAGAACATACGAATAGCCACTTCCTGCACCAATCCTGATCGTTTACATAATATGACAATCTGTCATTTGCTCATACTAAATGTGCATATAATATACTTTTGAATGAATCAAAGGAGTTACTAACAGATAAAATTAAAAACAATTTCAAATTAAAATTTTGAACTGAAATGCAGTTACATTTAAATATTAGTGTATTTGAGATACGGTGATTTCCGTGATTATGAGGTGAGGTGGTTTGCTGTCATTTCGGAACACGTAGAGGATTAAGCCATATTTCCAAAAATATGTATACATGTATATATATGTGTGTTTAATTTTATTTCCATTATTCTACCCTAGCTTTTGTATTGTCTCTGCAAGGGGTATGCTAGGTCTGAAAGGTTAACTGCTGGCTTAGCTAGATCCTATTTTGTATAAGTCATCAAATAGTAAATGTATGTATGTTTATTTAAGGTGTTGGAGCCACAGCCATTGTACACAGTGCATTGTGCAAGCCCCGCAAAGAAAAATGTGCTATCAAGCGGATCAACTTAGAAAAATGGAATACAAATATGGATGAGCTTTTGGTAATTGTTTTGTACTCTGAATTATTCCTTTAGGGCTTTAAAACTGAGTACTTGTGCTTCATATTAAATAACGAAAAATTATGTCAATCAATAAATTGCCTGTCAGTAGTTTCTTTTAAAAAATGTCTTCTCTTTTAGAAAGAAATCCAAGCGATGAGTGCCTGTAATCATGAGAATGTCGTCAGCTATTTCACGTCCTTTGTTGTCAAAGAGGAACTGTGGCTTGTCATAAAGCTATTGTCTGGAGGTAAATGCTTCTCTGCTATATTGTATGGAAAGCTTAGCCAGATTAAGTAATACAAATATGTTTTTATACATAATGTATATATAATATAAATAATTTTAATTATGCATATATATGCATAATTAAAATTATTTATTTTACAAATGTCTGTCATTTGTTTACCAGGCCATTAGACCATGGGTTCTCCGATACTTCAAAACAAAGGGCTTAAAATATGAAAGAGCAGGGCACATGTCAAGATGTAAAGCAATCATAGAGATTGGCCTGAATGGCATTAGACACAGTCGGGAGAATGAGATAGAACCATCTGGAAAAGGTATACTCAGAGACAGTCATGGCTGGTCAAAAGTGTAATACATACGACTGCAGCAAAACATGGGGAGTCGGGAACAAAAGAAGAATGTTTACATAGAGTAGTCCAGGTTTTTTTTCTAGAGGAAAATATATATGTTGTCTGCAGAAGCCGAAGAAGACATTATGCTGGCAATGTGTTTGGTTGTAGTCGGGGTAGAAAGGTCAACAAACAGAGTGAGAGACAATGAATATTATTAGAGTGCTAAAACAATAATTAGATAAAATAAAATTGATTTTTACTGAACCTGTACTGAGAGGAGGGGATCATGGCCTAATGGGCACTTGAACAGGGGTTATTTGTCTACCAATGAACTCTGCTGTACACTCAGATTGAGGGAGTTTCCACTGTGTATATATATATATACACAGATAACCCTCCTATAACACGGTAGATAGGTTCCTAAAAAATGCTGTGTTCTGTGAAACCATGTTATGAGACCCAGAGCCAGTACAAAAAAGGGGGGTTACATTCCGAAAACTTATTAAAAAAACTTAAATTCCATATAAGCAACTTAATTTTTATTAAATGTTTTTTATTAAAAATATAAATGTATGTAAAACACAAAACAAAAAGAAACAAAATTATGATTTTCATTTAATGCGACCGGAATTTTATAAATTTCTTCCTCATCACTGCTCAGTACAATCAAACGAGAATGTTTTTTCGGTCGAACAATATCACCTTCACTTTCAGAACCTTTTTCTTTCTTTAGATTTTTTGCACCCTCTATCCTCTAAAAAATCTGTAATTTTGGTTTGTTTCTTGGTTCTTAGAGGGTCATTGTAGATTTCACGATATGGAGATAGACAATATTGCAGCTCCCTTTTGAATTTTTGGCTTCTTTCAGCAGAAGGGATTCAAGAAAAATGATTCAAGATTTTCAGCTAAGCTTAGGCTTTCTTGTAATTTTATAGAGTTATAAATGAATAAATTATAATTTATTTATACATTTTCATGTAAAGCCACTATAGTTTATTATTCCTTCCCATCATTATTTTAAGGTTATTTAGTTTTTAAATGTGTTTACATGATTTTTGTTTATCTAGTGCTGTAGAGTACAATGTTGTACAAAGGTTTTCACAATTTTTTTATCATGTTAGAGCAAAACCGTGCTACAGGCTGCAGTGTTATATGAGGGTTCCCGCAATTTATCTTATCGTGTTAAAGCGAAACCGTGTTGTAAGATGCCATGCTGTAGGAGGGCCAGCTGTGTGTGTGTGTGTGTGTGTATGTATATATATACAGTGGTACCTCAGTTTCCAATATGGGTTATTATAAACGGATAGGGTATTTTCTTTATATAAAATCTCACAACTAGAGAGAAATGAGTAAAAAACAATAATTAGATGAAAATAAAATAAAATGGAAGTTCACCTAAGCTGTACTGAGAGGACCCGATGGGATGGTGGCAAAGGGTTTTTGCTTCCGATAAAACGACAGGCACTTGAACAGGGATTCTTTGTCTTCCCTGTCTACTGTTGAACCCTGCTGTAGACTCAGATTGAGGGAGTTTCACAACAAACCTATCGAGAGAATTTTTGTTCTGCCTCCATCTAAAATCTGCATTTTGGCTTGCTAGAGCTCTGGAGCTCTGGTATACTTTTCCACACAATTTTGTCATTTGACCCATCTCTTGTAGCATTGCAGTAGGGCTTCCTCACCTGAAGAAATATCCTCAGCCACTCTTTGTTGCTCCTCTTACTCTTCGGTGTGTGTATACAGTGCTAGATTTCTAGAAATAGAGGTGCCGGGCTGTGTGTGTGTGTGGGGGGGGTATTTCAAATTATTGATAAGAGAGGTACCGGAACGCCGTTCCGACATGTTCCGCCTCAAATCTAGCCCTGTATATATATATATATATATATATATATATATATATATATATATATATATATATATATATATATAAATATTGTATATATTATATATATATATTGCATATATACATATACTTTATATATATATTATATATATGTATTATATATATATATATATATATATTATATATATACAGTGGACGCTCGTTAATTCAAACTCGGTTAATTCGAACTAATCCAAAGGCCCCAAAAAACTTGTATTGGAGTTAATGTTAAAAATATCTCATTAATTTGAACTAAATTTTTATCACTTCGGTTAATTCGAACTAAAAATTTGACAAAAAAAAATTCTTTTTCCTCGTTTAATGGAGAAAATACACACTGTATTTATTATTTTGTGTGTCAAAATTTCTTTTCTGTGTAAAGAGGCACATGCCTGCATTCCTAGACTATTGCATGTCCGCTAAACGTTAGTAGCTATTGTCCTTCTTATTAGTGCTAAACGAAAAAGCAATTTTCCTTTATTTGGATCGATTTTCTGAGAATTTCAGAAAAACTAGTCTTTACTACAGATTCTAGGGAGCTGCGTCAGTTATAACTCCAGTGCAGACAAGTTAATGTGGTCTAGTTTTTTTTCCTCATTGTGTGGTGTGAACGTGTAAAAATTCAGGATGTCTACATGTAGAAAGTATAAAACCCTAACTTTGGAGACAAAGGTAGAAATTTTAAAGAAAGTAGAGAATGGCGAATGTAAAACAAAGAGCAGCTGACTATGGAATTTAAAAAAAATGCCTTGTCAACTAATTTGAAAAACAAGGAGTCAATTTTAGATTCATGGGAAAAATCAATTTGCTAGAAAAAGGAAGCGCATGGGAAATGCGTCCCAAGAAGTTCTAGAAAAAGCTCTACTGCTATGGTTCCAAGATTTTAGATCTCGGAATTTTCCGATAAATGGACTCCTAGTGCTGACGAAAGCTGATGAATTGGCAAGTCGAATGGGTATTGAAGATTTTAAATGCAGTGATGGATGGCTTTCTCGATTTAAGTCAAGGCACAATATTTCTTATCAAACTGTATGTGGCCAAAGCTCTGATGTAAACGAAGACGTATGCACTAATTTCGGTAGGAAACTGCCAGGGCTTTTCCCTACTTACCTGCCGAAAGATATTTTTAATGCGGCCATAATGGACTCTATTAAGGTGGCTATGTACTAAAAAAAAATATCTCCTTTCCCATTTCTATTCCTTCCAGACTCTTGTGGTGGGAGGAGTCCAGTTGACAGTTCGAGAATTCCACCCCCCTTAGGGTTGACAGTTTGAGGGATTGTAATGACCGTATCTCTATAGGGGGTCATGCGCTTTCCAAAGGGGGTCATGCGATATCCTTGCCTTTCCAAATAACCCCCGACAGAAAATCCAAAGAAATCGCAAACTGCTGGTTGTAGCGGGCGAAAATTTAAAACAGTCCTAACGCTTGATTTTGCCATCAACTCACGGCTACGATAGGTCCCGCCATAAGCATAAATGTAAAATTAAGACCCGACTTTTTCAAAATCAACGAGAAATTAAACAAAGCAAAATATACAAAATATAAATTTTACTGAAAGAAAGTTCTGATTTTGTGTCTTGAAACAATGTTGTAAATTATCCTTATCTACAGAGAGAAAGTTAGTACTTTGAAACTATTTATTAATATGAGTTCATTACAGACAATAGTAAATTAAGGATTTTAATACTGAAAAATTGGGATTTGTCTGTGATAATGAAATTAGGTTTAAAAGAAATAATCTCAGAAAACTTTGAATCTTCAAGGAATTGCTCATAGGATTCCGATAAATTAAAGATATCTACAATATCGCACGTCGGGGAGATATTGCAGATATCTTTAATTGTAACTTCGATTTAATCATTTGGAAATCATCAGTCGTTTGCTGCTAATAAGTATCCTGTGTATGTATTATAAAACATGACTGTAATAACAATTTTAGATATTTTATGTTCAACTATCACAAATTTCAACCTATTCCAATTCAAGCGAATACAGGTCGAAAACTGCCACATCTTACTTTATCCTTCTGTTGAAGTTAGTAATTTGTTGTCTAAAAGAAAACTGCTTATCTGTTGTGTATTATAATATTCGGAACTTTAATGCTATAACGTATCTGTATTTTCTAAAATTTGAGAGCCATTAAAACGTATTTTGAATTATTTTATCTAAACATAGTGAGAACTACATTTTTTCCCTTTAATTTATATGTACTTAATTAAAAACCATTCTTCCTGATGTCGTCTTTGTGTGCGTTAAAGTAAACAAACACTGACTTCTTGCACATAAACTTCAGAAAAGGTTCGATATCTTGAGAAAATTGTCTAATATAGGTATAATAAAAGTACATATATATAAAAGTACTATATATATAAGTTATATATATAAAAGTACTATAAATAACTGTGCATGATTATTGAAAAGTTTTCACATGACAGAAATGTAGAAATTCTAGAATAATTAAACGGTAGATTGTTTTTGTTGTAAGTTTCTCTAAATATGGTGGGTCCCATGGATAAGACATTGAAAGAGGCGCCAAAATGAGGCAGAGTAAAAATACGAAATTATCAACAAATAACGATAAAATATAATAGTAACTAATAATAGCAAATACCTTCAAACTAGTTGATATAGTTTAGGCCCCAGACAACGGTGTTTAATGCATTTATGAAATTTTTCAATACATTCAAAACTCCATTGATTCGTTCTTAATATTTCTTATACTATAAAGATGAACTTGAAAGAAAGTTTTCGTATATCTGTCCTGTATATATTTACTTACCTTTTTCTTTTTTTCCTATATATACCTAAAACTAAATACCCGTGCTTCACAACGGAATACATAACTTCAGTAGTAAAGTGTTTTCATTTCTTTGAGGAGATAACCCTATAATTTAATGACCCCAATCCAACATTAAATAAGGGTTTTTAGATTTATATTTATTTCTTAATTTTGGGCGCCTTATGCCCCTTCTGGAGTTTTTAGCTTTCTTAGTACCTAGGGCCTTAGATGAGCCACCATGCAAAATTTCAGCTTCTTAGGTCTTATGGTTCCAGAGATGCAGTGATCAGTCAGTCCGTGTTTTCTTTTGAGGGTTAAGTCCCTTTTCACATCAAATTTTTAAAAATATTTCTTATATACATACACACACACACACACACACACACACACACACACACACACATATATATATATATATATATATATATATATAGCAGATTTAAAATGGAAAAACATAATGCATTGGTACACATTTGAAAAAATAATTAACTTAAATTCTTATTCTTAATAATTGCTTAATTTTTTTATCTTAAATTTTCTCTTCCCCTCAACTATTGAAGGTGTTAAACTTAAAATTTTAACTTAAAACACTATATAATGGTTGAAATTGCTTGGCTGTTGCTTGGTTGAATAGTTTGGTTGAAATTGCTCGAAGCATTCCAGAGTGAGGCTGGAACAAACACAAACACACACACACACATATATATGGTGAAACTTCTCTATGGCGGCCAGTCATGGTTAAAAAAAGGGGCCTCAAATATATATATTATATATATATACATACAAACACAGAGAGAGACAGAGTAAAACTTCTCTAAACGGTCCTGTTTTGTTTACAACAGGTTCAAGAATCCATGGAGCCAATGTTATGAACGAAATCTCCTTTCGGTCACCTCTCTAAACGGCCACTTTTTTGAGGAACCATCGCTGGCCGCCATAGAGAAATTTTATTGTATATCTGTCTCTGTATATATATATATATATATATATATATATATATATATATATATACACATACATACATACATACACACACACACACACACACATATATATATATATATATATATATATATATATATATACATACATACATACATACATACACACACACACACACACACACACACACATATATATATATATATATATATATATATATCGATCTATCGTTTTTCAAGCGACCGACAGAACTGAACGATAAATGCGGGAAAACGATAGATACGGGAACATAACAAAGCAATATGATCATCGGGACTGGGTGAAATAAACGACACATACAGGAAAACGATGATTCGGAGAATGATCGATCGAGATTCCACTATATGTATATGTATATGTATATATATATATATATATATATATATATATATATATATATATATATATATATATATATATAGATAGATAGATAGAAAGAGAGGGAGAAAGTAAGTAAGTGAAACCTCTCTAAACGGTCCTATTTTGTTTGGAACCGGTTCAGGAATCGTTTGAGCCAATGTTATGAATGTTATGAACGGTATCTCTTTTTGGTCACCCCTCCAAACGGCCACTTTTTTGAGGAACCATCGCTGGCCGCCATAGAAGTTTTATTGTATCTTTCTCTCTATATATAGTATATATCAACGGTGGCCAAATGGTGGCTCGCGAGCCGCATGCGGCTCTTCAAGAAGTTTATTGCGGCTCAAGTAATATATGAAAATATTTGTTATATTTTAAATTTCTTGAATCGTAAAACAACATGCAGCCACAGGAAATGATTCGTACAGTCGTTCGGTATTCTTCGGTTCGTTCGGTTAAACCTTCGTAAAAATATAGTTGTTCTAATACTAATACACTTGTTCAGACGTAAATAGACCGAATAGGGATCCCAGTCATTAGTATATTTAAATCGGGGCTTCGAACCGGAACTGAACCGAAAACCGGAAAAAACCGTCATTTTGGTCAGAACGAAAACCGGAGCTGATCCGAAACTCTCAAAACTGAAACTATCAAACACTGTCAAAATAAATACATTATGATTCTGAAATTTTTTCCCACCAAGAACTTTTGGTACGGCTCCCAAGATTTTCTTCGTGATTTGGTGCGGCTCTTGCTGCAAAAACTCTGGCCACCCCTGGTATATATATATATACACACACACACACACACAGAGGACTCCCAGCTAGAAAAATATAATAAACCCAGTTTGTAATATGAAAACCTAGCTTTTGAAAAAATATAATCTTAGCCTTCCACAGAAACTTGCAGTTTGACTTCTTTTATAATGTTTACATTCGGAATAGGTATGCGCGTAACATTCGATTAAATTGTGCTTTTAAATTGTTCATTCATATTAAAAATCATTCTCAAATGCAGTGTTCCGTTTCTTTGTTTTACTTTGTCAGTTTAATGATTTCAAGTTTGCAAAATTAAAATTGTGATTTGAAATATTGTTTTGTATATACGGTGATATGTGTCACTTTTTTTTTTTTAATCTTTCATAATCTTAGCCTTCCACAGAAACTTGCAGTTTGACTTCTTTTATGTTTACATTCGGAATAGGTATGCGCGTAACATTCGATTAAATTGTGTTTTTAAATTGCTCATTCATATTAAAAATCATTCTCAAATGCTATGTTGTGTTTCTTTGTTTTACTTTATCAGTTTAATGATTTGAAGTTTACATTTACGATCTCCATTTATCCGTTCTTAATTTTACTTATAATTAAGGATGAACTTGAGAGAATATTTACTTTGGTTATCTGTTAAAAAAAAAAAAAAAATTGAGACGGCTGGGATATGAGAACGAGCCCAACATGAGGGGAGTTATTTCTGATATTCATTTAAGAGTTACATAAATTAATCCCAGATCTTTTCTGTTTGTCTCGTGTTCCTGTTTTCCAAAGTTCGGGGTTTCAGAATCCCTGACGATAATTTCCCCTTCACTCGCGTGTGGCAAGTCGGGAGCGCTACCCCTTGCTGTGATGGGCGGTCCCGTCAAAGTTATCAATCATCCCCCCCCCCCCAAACAGACGAAATTCTCAGCAAATTTTTTTTTTAAATCTTTTTTTGTCAACTATTTACAGCTACATAAATGCTGATAATCAAATAAAATTGGTATTGTCAGATAGCCTGATCTTTTCTGCAGTACTCTACCGGATTCATTTTATAAATTTCGTCCACCGAAGGAATTTATGAGCGTTTAAAACACACTATACCAGATTTTTCCCCGAAAAATTTAAATTTAAAAATATTAATTGGATTTTTAATAAAAAACGAAACCGGTACACAGGTGTAAAATTTCTTTCTCTATGACGGAGTACAATTTTAAAAAAATCTTTGAATCGAAGTCGGCAATCCGTGGACAAATTTTCTCCATAGGTTAACATTGAGGTGAGGGAAACCAGTGGGGTTTGTACATAGCAGCCTTAAAACTCTGAAAGCATTTATTCAGATGGAACCTTCCTCCGAAAATGAATTGAAATGTTTACTTCAAATCGAGAGGCTGGCTGAACAATGTAGGCATCATAAACAAAACCAAACATCCATTTTACAGTTTTTCCCCAACGTGTAATTCATATTTTTAATAAAAGTTTACTTTATACTGCATATCTTCTGCTTCGTTTTATGATTAAGGTAGGTCTGTATTGCTTTTTAATATGTTTAACTTTAGATAACATAGTATAATATATTTTCTGGGGTTATACATACTAGGAGAGTTTCTTCTTCAGTGATACACATTTAAAGTTATATATTTTCTCTTAACATCGGATAATTCGAACTTTTTTCGGAGAACCTTCGAGTTTGAATTAATGAGCGTCCACTGTATATATATATATGTGTGTGCCCTCTTAAATGAATGGCCAGAAGTCACAGCAATGTATAAATGATAATTCCAAAAACAATTGCCATATGTAACAACATATATACATATGTATGTACAGTTGGCTCCCTGTTTAACGACTTTCAAGGGACTGTGAAAAATCGTCCTTAAGCAGAGATCACCCTTAAACAGAATTTGTGAAAAAATAACATTTCCCATAACGTCGGAGAGGCTGGGACTGGGAAATATAGTCTTTAAATAGAGATCGTCATTAAACAGAGAGCCAACTGTATATACATATGTAGATATATATATGTATGTGTACGTATGTGTGTATATATATATGTATTATTTCTGTGTAGGATCTCTATTAGACATTATCAAGCATAAAATGAAAATGGAGGACTGTAAACATGGTGTTTTTGATGAAGCGACGGTGGCCACAGTCCTGCGTGAGGTCCTCAAAGGTTTAGAATATTTCCATAATAATGGCCAGATACATAGGTAGGTACACATTTTAAATTGTTGATTATTAAAGCAGATTTCATAGTATGGATGCTTCAGCGGGTACTTTTTTTTTGGTTGTATGAAGTTTATTCTTTGTGTCCATCAGGGTTCATTGGGTCCTCAAGGACGCCTTATTTATGGTGTCTGTTTTTGAAGGGCCCTTCAAAAGCATACTTATTTTTGCATTTGAGGTCCTTCCCGATCCTTAAGAAGTACTTATTTTTGAATGACTGGAATTTTCAGTATATTGCTCTGAATGGTTTTTGTATATATTTTCACCAGGTTGAGAATGATTATTCACTATCACCCTCACTACCACCACCACTGCATTTATATAAATACACATGCTTATATTTATACATATATACACATATATATATAAAAAAAAAGATTCTTGCTCCTTGTTTTACCCCAATGAGTATTCTAAATTTTTTATGAAGCATAACCCTTCTTCCGAAACTTGATCTAGGAATAACTTAATGGATGAATTACATTAACCCTTAATGCACATGCCAAATCTTTTCCGAGCACTCTCAATACCCCAACCTGGCCATCCATTATTAAATTTCTATAGCTTTCCCACATAGGATAGTGAAAACAATATGCCTCATTCACTTTGTATATGTTTTTTTTTTTTCAAATGAGGACGCAAATACCCTACCTGGACTCTATCACCATCCATTGAAATCACTTTAACATCAAGAGGGTATAGACCAGAGGTGGGGAACGTGCGGCCTCCATAAAAGCTAGCACTTGTATTAATTAATACATAATTTTATAGATTACAACAATTTGCAAATCAATAGAATTAAATAAAGAACGGCATGAATGTATGTACGCAGGCTTCGCGTTACGAAGCTTGATCCAAATATTCAATTACTTTCGAGCAAGAAACAAATGCAAATATCCCACTAGCTTAAATTTTCCATCGGATTTTAAAATTATTTTTGGAATTGTTGCTATGTCAGTTATTTATAATTTAATACTATTATTTTTCTATTGTATTTCTTTATAATGTTAAAATTATTTTTAAATATTTCTACTTTATTATTTTTATTTGAAGTGGTATTTAAATATGTAATTGTTTATTAAAATTTAAAAATCTGGATATATATACGTGTTTACGTAAATAAAAATACCAACAGTGAAATATGAAAAATTTCAGTGGTACCTATGAATCTTAATTTTATTTAAAAAAATAATAATTAATGATTAATGTTATAACAAGTTTTTACCCTTATGTGAATACAAAAATATTTTATATTGTAACTTTTTAAGTCAAATAATAAATAAGGACTTAATTTTTTGTTGTTATTTTTCTATATAATGCACCAAATTGCCAAAACTATACCTAACTATGATAATTTGATAAAAGTCGCATTTATAGGTACATCCCTCTTTTATTACTACCTAATTTACATGTGGCCTCTAATGGTAAAAAGTTTGTCCACCTCTGGTATAGACGATGGGATTGATTCTAAACAGGCCCATTCTCATTTTCTAGATGTCATTTATGCTCTTCTCACTTGACCAGCTGCTATGTCAAGTTCATCATTTCCTCCTTTGTAAATGTATGCATGTTCCGCTCTTTGACGTGCAAGGCCACTAGTGCTCGTCTGCCCCCCATTATTATTCATCTCCACTGATTACTGAATCTCCTCTTAGACAAAAAAACAAAACCAGGGAGGAGTTATCCGAATGGGACGAAAATCAATTTTAATGATTTTGCAACTGTCCTTTGACTAGGGGGATTTTCTTTTAACATTAAACAACGTACCTTTGCAATAGTCGAAGATGTCTGTTTTTTTCCTTGGATACTTGTTTGGAATTTTTGTCCCACTTGAGGCTCCAATTTGACGTTTTTTTCCTTTCTTGTTGACGATATTACCTATCGACGCTTTAGATATCACAAAACCATGACTCTCACATCGTTTTTGGATAACGGAGTATGAATATTTCTCTTCAGAAAGAGCATAAATGTAGCCTTCAAACCACTGCTTTGTTAAAAATGCCATTTTAAATAAAAACAAAACTTTCAAGCCGCAGTCAATAATTTTGACTTTTATAAGCATAGTACAATTGCAATTATTTCTTTTGCAGCAAACGATTTTTTATTACCTCTTACCAAAATCGTCTAAAAAATGTGCGAACAGCCTCTGTATATATACATGAGTGATAATAGGGTGGCAAAGGATTTTCTATCAATAATACTTTTAAATGTCTGAACATTGAAATGAAAGCATTTTATTAATATTTCTTGGAGGTCTGTCAATAGGTTACCATCTATATATGTTGAAATTCTAGAGAAATGGTTATTTTTGATTTTGAAACAGAAGTACGAAACCTGTAAAAGGGTTTGTTGTCATGGCATTTGAAATAAAAGGTTTTTCTTTTCCTAGGGATATCAAAGCTGGAAATATCTTGCTGGGCGATGACGGAACAGTCCAGATTGCAGGTGATGTTTCTTCTTTTCCTTTTGGACTCAGTTCTTCATCATTCTTTTATACATATATTTATATATATCATTATTTTTGTATATATGTATATATATGTTGTATAAATATATATAGTATATACATATGTGTATGTATATATATCTGTACATTGACCGTTGCATTTAATTTGAATGTACTCCGTAGTGAAGTGCGGGTTTTCAGCTAGTATACATATATGTATATATATGTGTGTGTATATATATACTTACATACATAAATAAAACTGGAGATGGGAGTGCAATAATCTGAAAATGGTCTTCTCTTCAGATTTTGGAGTGAGCTCGTGGCTAGCAACCGGTGGCGACCTCTCTCGGCAAAAGTCTCGGCATACGTTCGTGGGCACGCCCTGCTGGATGGCCCCCGAGGTCATGGAGCAGGTCACAGGCTACGACTTCAAGGCCGACATTTGGAGCTTCGGCATTACAGCCATTGAGCTGGTCACGGGTACTGCCCCCTACCACAAGTATCCTCCTATGAAGGTATGTCATAGATCAGTGCTTCCCAACCTTTTTCAGCTGCCGACCCACCTTTCCTTATCGGAATACCTCCATGGTTCATCGGTCTATGGTGGAGTAAAAAACCTTATTTCTATCGTATCCCTTCCTTATGTATATAGAATTTACCATCAAATATTGCAAATATATATATATATATATTTATATATATATATATACACACACACACACACACACACAGGGTGTCCATAATTAAAGTCCCACTTTCAAAAGGCTGCAAAAAAAGAACCACTGGTCAGAATGACTTCAAATTTGAACTGAATATACTGGAAGAATGGGGAAACGATTTGGAATAATAAAAAGAAGTTCCAAAATGTATCAATAGATGGCACTGTAAGCGGTTGGAACTTTTTTTTATTATGCCAAATCGTTTCCCCCTTCTTTCAGTATATTCAGTTCAAATTTGAAGTCATTCTGACCAGTGGTTCTTTTTTTGCAGCCTTTTGAAAGTGGGACTTTAATTATGGACACCCTGTGTGTGTGTGTATGTATATATATATATATATATATATATATATATATATATATATATATATATATATATATATATGCCTTTTTGAAGATACAGATTGATTATTGATAAACAATTTGTGTTCTGATTTGAAAATGGTTGACAAAATATAAGCACTTTTTCTTATCTTTTCTTATGGTTTATTCGATGGTTTCTGATAGTTTTAGGATCAAGTCGCTACCCACCGGTTGGGATTCACTGTCATAGATTAGGATGTCATAGATCCATTTTGTTTTCTGAAAGATTGGGTATAAAAAAATTGCTTTCAGTGTATTTTGTACGTGTAAAATGTAATAAAATGAATGCAAATATACAGACATACTTGCAATAGATGGCTTGAAAAATTCAAGACACGGAATTATAGCAGAAGTAATATCTGGTGAAAGTTAAGACATTGATGATAGTGATAATTGGCTAACAGACACTGAGTAAAATTTTAAAAGGCTATAAGCCAGAAAACATCTTTAATGCAGATGAGACTGCTTTATTTTTTCAATGTTTGCCTCAAAAGACATTAACATTTTAAAAGGAAAAATTATTTTGGGGAAAACAAAGCAAAGCAAGATTAACTGCCATGTTAGGTTCAAATATGACTAGACATCAGAAATTGGAACCATTAGTATTCAAAAGCCTTCTGAAAGGGGGTATGAAACAGACCTTATTGGACAGTTTTTTATCGAAAACCCGTACAGATGAAAGTGAGGAAAGTGTGGCGAAAGGGCAAAAATCGGCGAATAAGATTTAATTATTCAGTTCATCCTTTCTCCTGCACCTCCGTCAGCATCTTCAAGTGGTCTGATCTCTACGGTAGTTGTTATACATTATACTTATACAACCAGTTTATTGCAATCTATTGTATTGCTTTTTTATACAATATATGTTATATATAAATGCATTTTTCTTATTTAAAAACATGTAACAAAAATTTGCATTTTTTTTTAAGGGGGGGGGGGGGGTAGATAAATGGCATTTCAATTTATTTCAATGGGGAAAATTGATTTGACATACAAGTAATTAGTTGTGTGCACCATCACGTAATGAATTAAACTCATTTGACTCATAAGTCAAGGCACCACTGTGTGTGTATATATATATATATATATATATATATCTGTGTACTGGAGGTAAAAGGCACTAAGTCACAGTTATTGAATTTGACAGAGGAGTTTAATTAAAATCCACATAGTGCCTTTTACCTCGATACAACAATTGGTGATGGTGCCATTTCCAGCTTGCTTAATTTATTCTATATAAGTGTATAAGTTAGAGCTTTGCATCCCTCAAAGAGCTGAAAAATGTTACAGTCTACTTGTAAAAAATGGAGAGTATTAGCACTAGCACGCAGATTATATAAATGAAATATAAATCTGTATCTATATAAAGGTCATGAGCCATCTGCTTTAGGTGTTGATGTTGACTCTCCAAAACGATCCTCCCACCATAGACACTGTGGCCGAAGAGAAAGACCAGTATAAGAATTACGGCAAGACAATCAGGAAGATGATATCGGACTGCTTGCAGAAAGATCCATCAAAAAGGTGAGCTCTCGTTGGATCATTTCGTGTTTGTAGTATTACAGGGTCAATAAGAACTCCTTTCCATGTGTAGGGCACATTAAATCCATAAATCAGAAAATCCCTCTATGAGGTCAGAGATGGTGGGAGAGGGTACGATTCCCCCAGATACCACCTATGGATGTGCTTGGTCAAATTTGTGATGGTACCTGACCATTGTGGTGCCATTATGAACCGGAGACGCACCCCTTGGCCCACTAGCCTATATAGATATCTAGTATAGTCTAGAATAAATTCTGGCCTGGGGGCATTAGCAACATAAACTTCTTATTGATTTTGTAGTGTGATCATATGAATCCTGTACTGTTAACCGTATATTGTTGGCTAGCTATAGCCTTTTACTAGAGTCGCTCGTTTATAACCTTATTATTCATATTTAATGATTGGATATTGAATATTTAAAATAGCAGATCTCTTACCAAAGCAATTAGTTTTTTTATAACTAATAGCAATGCATCATTCAGACATACCTTAATGTATTTTGTGGATTAAAAAAATACTTCATCTTAACATAAATTATATCCAACATCTGTGACTATCTCAAAACGGCACAGAAAGCCAAAAAATAAGTAATAAGTGATGCTGCTCTCAAAACACACAAGTACCAGCTGCATATAGAAATCAGCCATTTGAAGATGCTGGTGCAGCAATGCATGGCATATTTACATAAAAGGTGCAATAGCGCTGTCATGCAGGAAACACATATACTGGATAACTATCTCATTTTGTTGGCTTAAAATATTTGCTGGCCAGTTGTCACCCTTTTTAAATAGCAGAGTTCATATACCTGAGTTGAAATGAAAAGAACATTGAGGCAAGATATAAAATAATTAGTTTTAAATCAAACTAAAAGTAACTCGTAACATAGACAAAACTTCCACCAGTACAACGAAATAAAAACTTGCCGCAACCTGCCGAGAACAAATGAGCTTGCACAAGCTGACTTCAAATAACAAACGGCAACTGAACACGAACAGCCGTAACTGAAAACATGTACTTGCTATTAATAGCAATTGGTCTGGTAACATTTGGCATATGCATGTGCAGACTGACCCATTAGAATACATCATTGCTGCTATCGTTCAGCCAATCCGAATTGGCACATGGCGTAGTTGGAAACAAGAATGCAGGATATATTGGCCTAATAGTGATAACATTGCCATGCAGGTAAAACATATACCGGGTAACTAGATGAATTTAATCCTGTTTAAACTTTATTTTTACCGCAATATCTAACACATTTCAACTTTGTTCATCTAACATTTATTAAGTAGCCTATTTTTGTTTCAGGCCGAGTGCATCAGAATTACTAAAGCATCCCTTTTTCAAGAAGGCGAAGGTAAGTCGTGTTTTGGTACATTCAGTGGAATGTTTAGAAAATAAACACTATTTCAATGGAAATCTCAGGACCAGATCAGCAGTCCCCAACCTGTGATATATTTTTTTTTTTTGGGGGGGGGGGAGAGAGTATGCAGAAAATGTCTGTTTTAACCCAGTACTAGGTTAGCAGAGTATGATCAATGCAGACGAATGACCACTTAAAATCAATTTTTATAAAACTTTAAGGAACGGTGGACCTTGATTTGAGTAAATCTCGTCATTGTAATACTGATTGTGTTATCGTAAAAAAATATATTTCTATAGATTATTAGTACCAAAGTAATTTTTTTCAAGTAAAAAATCATTTATGAAGCTTCAACAAAGTAAGTTATAATGGGTAAATGTAGTAATAATTTTTAAACCTGTTTTTCTTAAAGCAGATTTTTAAAGGTTTTTAGATTTTTTAAATGCTCCATGCTACTTAATTTTTCTTCAAAATTCATGAAATTGATAAGGAAGAATCCTGATGCTGTTTACAAAAAAACTGGGTATGCATTTTATAATTCAACTTCATTAAGGTAATTAAATTTGATTTATAACTTTTCAAAAGGCAAAATTTTTATGAAAATCGGGATGGAAATCAGAAAAAAATCGCTCAAATTAACTATTCAAGAGATTAAATAATTGATACCCAAATTTGTTTGTTATACAGTTTAAAGAGGTTAAAATGCAAAATCGAGGAAATATCTCAAAAATTAAGTAACAAGGAGCATTTTAAAATTTTGTTTATAAATTTCAAATTTTTTAAAAAAATCTTAAAATTATAATGATATTGGAAATTTATTTTAAGATATTCTATTTATTTATAGTGAAATGTGTATATGTACAAAATTTCATATCTCTATGATGAAAAGTAAAAAAAGTAAATTTTAATGTCCACCGTTCCATTAAAATGTTAAATGAGGGAAAAAAAGTGTTTCTGAGTGGACATGTGCGTACATATGTATACAAGTATACATACAAACACACACATAAATATGCATATCTATGTATGTTTAGTTTTACTTGCATTGTTACAATTTAGCTTTAAATTTTCTGTTCATACAAGGGATACACCAGTAACATGCCCATTTCTGGAGGTTATGCAACATGTAAAAGGTTGAGAATCACTGGACTAGATGGAAAGGCATCGAGAACCATTTTTGCAACTTTCATGTGATTCATATTGAACTACGTAATGAAAGTCAAAACTTTTCATTTTAAATAAAGCAATATTAGGTAACTAAAGGAATTGATGACAAGTCTAGATTTCGGTAAAAAGTATTAATTTATTAAATTAGGCATTTCTAGTAAATGTAGATAAGGAAAAACTGCAATAATATAAATACGGATAATAATGTTTACATCTGGTAGTGGCAGCCGTTGCCATTCGGAGTGTAGAAATATCGTCGATTTTTGTGCCGCATGCCTATGCATTTTATATATATAGATTTTTTGTCTACATTCTTTCTGTAATTATGTAGCTCTGTTGGAATATTTAATTTTAGTTATATATATATATATATATATATATACATACACAGTAGAAATTTTGCATGGTGGTCAGTCATGGTTCTGAAAAAAAGGGGGGCCGTTTTAGTGGTTCGTAGTTAGTTTCTTCCATAACATTGGCTCTATGAATTCTTGAATGGGGTGAAAAAAAGGGGTGGCCGGCTAGAGAAGTTTCACTGTATATTTATATGGTACTTTTTCGTTATAAGTACTACACTTGGTGCATTTTTAATCTTGGTGGCGCTTAGATACAACACATAGTATTGGTGAATGAAATAACTCAAAATATCTCCAGATGTTACTCTAATGTTGCCTGCTCATCTATAGGCAAATTCCATATTTTAAAATCCATTACGTAAAAATACGGTCCGATTTCGTGACAGATTCTAAATTCCTTACAAACTAACGTAGGCGTATTTAATTGCGGCATTCCATGAAGTCTCTTTATCTCCATGACCCCTATAATAATCGTCCTCATATCGTCTCGTGATCCTTGAATCTCATGATTTGTATATTTTAATATTGTAATTTGACAATTATTAGGTGATTATATCGCGTTACTTTTCTCTCGTTGCACCGATTTTTAAAATGCGCCAAATTGGTGCCAAAACGATTGTAGTGCTTATAACAGAAAAGTACCATTTATATATATCTTCATACACATCCATTGGAGGAGTTAATGAGAAGAAAAGTTGTTTTCAATATCTGTGTTTCCATTTTCAGGATCGCAAATATCTCATCCAGATGCTGGTTTCTTGTGCACCTAGTCTAGAAGCAAGAGCTCAGAAAGTAAGTTTCCTATCTTGAAATATTTTCCACGTTTCAGTCAAGCCACCACCTGACCAACCCTTATGAGCAAATAATTTGGGATAAACAACCAGAAACTTAATAACAAAAGTCAGCTAAATGTTG
Source organism: Dolomedes plantarius (assembly GCA_907164885.2). NCBI lineage: Eukaryota > Metazoa > Arthropoda > Arachnida > Araneae > Dolomedidae > Dolomedes > Dolomedes plantarius. The sequence continues at coordinate 141,841,976 of OU015502.1, forward strand.
ACATTTTCCTAACTTTAAATACACAGTGTTAGCCACAAATATAGAGAACAGGAAATGAGTAAAATGATTTATATAGAGAGAGACGGGTTGTAGAATTCGTAATATGTAGAAAATATATTTTGGATTTTTTTTTTCCTTTCAACATTGGGAATGAAAATAAATACTGGAATTTTTAGAATTTGTAACCCAAAAATTCTTTTCTTCCCAATTTAATAATCCCAGTTCCTATCCATTAATATATGAAAAAAGAAAACTGCAGAGTATAGAAAGCAACACTTGAAAAGATATATGGAGCCATAAGTGGACAATAGATGAGTTGTGTACAGTTTTCCATCTAACACTCTATTTGCTGGAATTTCTTTTCTTCATTCCTCTACTCCTATCTTCTTATTTTCGAGGCAAAATCCAAGATTTTTTAAGTTTAGAACTGTCAACAATTGCCTATATGAAAATACATCTTTTTGTATTACTTCAAATTTATATATAGACATAAAGTACTGGTTTGCAAATAAATACAATACAATAATGAAGAAACAAATACATAATATGTTGTGCACCCACCATTGCTTTGATGACCGCAAATATTCTATCTTTCATGGACAGTATTAATTTTTGGACTGGTTTTGTACCATTCATCTTCCATCGTAGATCTGAGTTCTTTAGCTGAGGAAAAATGCATTCGATTTTTGTAAACTCGTCTTGCTAAATTTCCCCTCAAGGGTTTAGATCAAGACTTCTGGGTGGCCATTGCAAATATTTTTCTTCTGGAACCAGAGTTTTGTCCTACAGTTTTTTTGGATGACGCCATGCTGTTAAACAAAAAGCAGCTCCAAGTCTTAATAGATCTGCCACCTAACTGACATTTTGAGAAAAAATTTTATTTTCTCAAATCATGCCATCAGGATCATCTAAGTTCCATCGGAGAAAATAACCTGCAGCCATTTGTCGTCCAAAGGCAATCTGAAAACTCTGGGTTTTGTATCTAGTCAGTAAAGAAGGTTTGCACAATTTTGCAATGTATTGATAATACCCAGATCGAGTAACTTGTTTTCTTGCACACGTTGAACCCAGTCGTTCGTAAAATTTCTTTACATGAGTATTTTCCATTTGAAGCTCTCTTCATCTCTGAGTGACAAGGCTTTTGATCTGCTTCCAGCATTTTTTTTGTCCATACTCATCTTTTAACCTTAAAAAATTCATGACGGTTTTAGATCTTCCTATCTTTTTTTGCGATAGACCGACAACTCATTCCTGACAATGCAAAAGATTCGACAGCACATTTTTTATATTCAGACAGTTTACTTGCTTTTTGCATGATTTTAAATTAAACAAAACTCTTAATAGAAAACATCAGAAAAATCACTGTACACAAGAGTTTTTAACGTGCAAATCAATAATAGTTATACATACAGACCTGCCAACTTTCCAGATTTATCCCGGCAATGCCGGATTTTTAATGCATCTTCCGGGTTTCCGGAATGGACACTATTATTATCTGATTCCGAAACTTAAAAAAATAATGCTGGTTTTAACAATCCCTCACAGTAATGCAGGTGTGAGAGGATTTTTAGTTACATAACGAAAATATTTACTCAGTTCAGGTCATCTATGTCAAGAGAAACTTTGCTAATATGCAAATCGAACCCACAAAGACACTGTTATGAAGAACAATTTGACAATGAATTTTTAAAAAGAGCAAAATGAGCTACAGTAAATGTTACAAAAATACCAAGATTATCTGCAATTAATTAAAAGAAACATTATAAAGAAATAGAAATACTCAAAATATAGACTGCTGGGGTCCCTGCTAGTGTGAATATGATGTACATTAAAACGTAAGATTACAAATTTCAAATATATAACTTTTGTTTAATATTATAATTTCAAGATGAGCTGAAAAATAAGGTATATTTTTAACTATGTAATGTTATTAAAGAGATCCTATAAACTGTAAGTAAGTATACATTAATATTCTTTTATTATAATTTTTTACTATACTGTTTATTGTTATGTCGATTATTTTATGCACGTTAGAATATTGCAGGATCTTGCTCTTTCTGAGGTTGGCAGGTCTGTACATAACATTTCTATAAAAAAAAAAAAAAAAAATAGGGATGCCCTTAAAGTTTTTATACCGGCAGCAATAGCATTTGTTTTGTTTTATTTTCTTTTTTTTGCAATAAAAAGCTCACAGATATATTTTGTTGACTTTTATATTAGTATTTCAACTTCATGATCAACATTAAATTTTCATTTCAAGTATCATTTTAAATTTATCAATTTTTACAATGGTTTGCTGTCCTTGGAAGTTTTTGCATGCTCTGTACATACATATATTTTCCTAGAAGTGATTATTATTCAGTAATTAATATAAAGAAGCTCTAATGGAAAATGATATTGGTAACCTTCCTGTATTGTATTTAAGAGAGGTGTCTTTTTCAGCTGAAGAACACGAAGCGAGTTCCTGGCACCAGCGGCCGCCTCCACCGCACGGAAGCGGGCGACTGGGTCTGGTCGTCAGACGAGGAGGGAGATGCTGAAGCAGCTGTAAGTTGTCTCTTCTCATATATATATATATATATAGAATGTGTGGGATATATGTATGCATATGTATTTATATATACCTGTGTATATATATTATATATATATGAGGCTAAAAATATGCGGGGGGGGGTGATTGTGACACCTTAAAACAGGATTTAGTTATTAAAATATAGGATTAACAATTTAAAAGTCTGGGATTTCAAATAAGCGGCATAAAGTATTGCAGTGAAAATAGAATAAATGGGTTCGACTTGATTCAATTCCGCAGAACCACATGGGAGAATTTTTAGTAGACTGATTTAGCCTTGAGCTGGCGCTAAGAAAGGAAGTGCTTAGTTCTGCAAAAAGATCATCCGACATGACGAAATGAATAAGTAATGAGCGCATTATTAAAACTTAGGGACAAAGGAAATCTTCAGAGCTATGGGGAATTAGGAAATGATAGGACGTGCTGCTTGGCGGTATGCGTTTTGGGAAGGGATGGGAATCAATTTACTTTAATTATGGAGCTGAGTAATTATGAGTTAATAAAGATATTTGGGAAAGTCAACTAGACTGGTTTCTGGCTAATTGTGTCAACACCTTGACTGGATTGATGGAATTTATTAAGTTTTGAATGTCCTCGCCATCGGACCACGGACTGCAAAATGATTCTCAGGATGTTTGGAATAATGTGTTAATAGGATTGGGAGTGAAGACAAATCCAACATATATATATATTATATGTATAGTGATTTCCGCTTATAAGAATGACATTTGTTATTACTGTTTTTGATTCTTATAAGCGGTTGATTCTTATAGCCGAAATTTAGGTTTTTGGACAGGCACACACACACCTATATTCACATATATTAGATAATTTACCATAAAATACTCTTTAATTTACGTTAATTATCTTTCATTAAAATTATTGTTTAATTTTAAAAATATAACTTAATTTCTAGACCTATAAGTAGATCCACATGATTATAATAAGAGAAGAAAAAAATCCCAATATCTGCTACCACATAGCTGCTTAACAGTTTAACATTTCAACTACAGGAAGGGTGCAAGAAAGTTTTCTATGGTAGTTTGACGTAATGAAGTTTTCAGGAGGCTGTTTATATCTATTTCAATACCAATAGTCTCAGACCAAGATTCACCTTCTAGCTTACGTTTCACAGTTTGATAACATGCTGAATCTACTAATGTCACGTTTTCCTAAGTGATAGTGGACACTTCGTCAAAGTTTTATGTGTTTCAGGGTCCAGGAAGCCACAACGAGGATGTGGGAGGTGGGGAAAAAAGATTCCCTGTCTTTGTTTGTCAGTGGAGGAAAGTAAAATTGGACCTGGACGGGTAGAGTTGCCCCTGGGTCAAGCTAATAGGACATTGTTTAGCTAAAACTATTATGTTATGTCTAAAAAAGAAAGGGATGCATTTTGCAATTGTATTCCATCCCATCTTATCACTCTTTCTTTTAAAAAAAATAAAGAAAGAACTTCGTGCCTTTTGAGTGTTTAAGTGGATTTTTTGGAAAAATGAAAGGAAAGCAAAGAGTGTAAGCTGATTCTTAAAACCGGTGGATCGATTCTTTAAAGCGAAAATTTCAACATGGAAATAATACTTTTGTTTTTGCGATATTGATTCTTATAACCACTGATCACTATAAGCGGTGGTTATTGTGTATACATATATATACTAGCTGAGTACCTGTACTTCGCTACGGAGTACATTCTAATTAAATACAACAGTCAATGTATGCAATTAATGCCAAAAAAATTATAATAAATACAATGATCAATGCATGCGATTGATGTAAAAGAAATATATATTTATAGAAAAATCTTAAGGGATATTTTTATAGACAAAATAATGTAGAAGAAAATATTCAAATTAAATGCAGCAGTCAATGTATGCAATTAATTTGTATGTTCAATATCCATAAAGCATACTAATTTGAATTAAATTCTTTAAAAACTTCCATCTCAATCAGTCTAATGGTTAAATTTTATTTTACCGTATTTTAATGTTTTTTTGTCCATTTATTTCACTGTTATTCACGTGACACAAAATTAAAATATCACAAAAAGAAAAGAACCCATGCGATTAGCATTTAATAAATTAAATTTTAAAAATGAATCTTTAAAAATTCACCCAAAATCAGAAAATGGAGGTAAAGATTCGAAAAAGATACTTTAAAGGAATTCTTATGATCTTTCTCGTGATATAAATTTTTTAACCCTCAGATTATTATTTCAAATACAAACTTAGAAAAAGTTACAAAAATAGCTTAAAATTTTAATTTTAAAATATCTAAGAATTTTTCAAAAATCTGTCTTAGTGCACCCCTACACTATAAGAATCATCGCCATCAGCCCTTTAGTCCTGTGGTTTGGCCTGTGTGTTATCTGTCAGTCAGCGAGTCAATTTCGGAACTGTTTAATTTATCTATATATATATATATAAAACTGTTCCGTAACTGACTCACTGACATACAACACACGGACCAAACCACTGGACCTAAAGGGCTGACATTTTTCATGGCGATTCTTCTTATGGTGTAGGGGTGCACTCAGATTTTTGAAAAGTTCTTAGATTTTTTTAAATTAAATTTTTAAGTTGTTTTTGTAACTTTAAGTTTGCATTTAAAATAATAATTTGAGGGTTATAAAATTTATATTGCGAGAAAGATCCAAAAAATTCCTTTAAAATGAAATCTTTTTCGGACCTTTACCTCCATTTTCTGATTTTTGGTGAATTTTTAAAGATTCATTTTTAGAATTTAATTTATTAAATGCCGATCACATGATTTCTTTTTCTGGTACTTTCAATAAATTTGTCACGTGCATAACAACTAAATAGACAAAAAAAATATTTTTTTCTTTCTAATGCTGCAGACGATTGGATATTTTCCAAAAAAATATCCCTTACGATTTTTTTCTAAATATATATATATTTTTTTTTACATCGATTGTATACACTGATCGCCGCATTTATTATAAATATCTATATTTAATTCTTTTTGGCATTAATTGCATACATTGATCATTGTATTTAATTTGAATGTACTCTGTAACGAAGTGCGGGTATTCAGCTAGTATATATATATTTATATAAAACACACTTTCTAAAACCTGCATGGCTCTCTGGATGAAACAAAGATCGATGTGTGTGCCCAGACTAGAACTGTACCCTTTTTTTTTGAGGTGGGGGAGGGGAGGTCGTATAAGTGAGCATGAGTTGGAAGGTGAGTGATACCAATGAGCAGAAATAGTTGAGAAGAGCTAAATAAGAATGTGGTAGCTGCATGCTAATAATTCCAAGGATAGTCCATGGGTCTAGAAGACATCAAAGAGGGAGTGGAAGAACACAGACAAGATTTCTTTGAGTGAGGAGGAGTAGAGTGGAAGACCTATTGCATTTGCTAAAAGAAATATTTCTAAATGGGTTGAAAGGAAAAATCAGAGTTAGTGGTAGACAGGGAAGACCATAGGAACAAGTGGCTAACTGTGTTGCCTAGGTCAACGCCTTCAAACACAGATTTTTCAGGAGAATTTCATCGGAGAGCTGAAGTACCACAGAAATTACTAAAGAAAGTTCGTAGAATAGCGTCATAAGTTCAGGAAAATGCAACACAAAAAGTGAAGCAGGGAGTCTTTTGGTCAGAACTTTGGAAGGTGAAAAGAACAGTTCTCATTGGATGTCTCCTGGATCCTTGTTGATTCGCTGGTGGGGGTGGAGTCAGTGGATTTCAATTGGCAAGATGAGAGAGAAGGCAAAGAACCCCTGTTCTTTTATTGCAAGGGAACTCCCCTTCCAAGCAAAAACCTCATGCCACCATCCTGTTCAGTACAGGTTAAGTCAAGTGAAATTTTATTTTATTTTTAATTATAATTTTGAACAACCCCGTGCATTTATAAATTGCCAACTTAGGTATGAAATTTCTGGGGGTACAGTAATGTATTTTCTCAGTTAACATATTCTTTATGGGAAAAATATGTTTGGTGATACCAATTAACGTTGAGGTGTCCCTTTCTATAATATATTTTATGTGTGTGTATAACTTCTCTCAGGCAGCCAGTAACGGTTCCAAAAATAAGGGGCCATCAAATAGGGGTGGCTGGCTAGAGGAGTTTCACTGTTTATGTGCAGAGCCGGTCCAATCAACTGTGGCACCTGAGGACTCTAAAGTATCTCTACTAGAAATAGTCTACCAGTAGAATATAAAATAATAGACTTTTTTGGAAAAATATATATTTATTTTTAAAAAAACATAAAAAATTTAAAAGGTACAAAACTTTAAAAAAGTAGAAAAAGTAAATAAATTTGAGTTTAATTTGTTATATAATAAAATTTCTAAATCATTCTTTGAGCCTTTTTTGCAGCAAGTTATTCGATTGTATTGCTATAATTTATTGTTTTTCATACCGTACTTTCTGTAGGAATTAGATCATTCTGTAGGAATTAGGTTGTTAGATCATTCAATCACTCTTGAGTTGTTCGCAGATAATTCTTCAAAATTTTCAGTTCAGAAAAACTGTGCTGAGCGGCTGCTACAGTTACAGGTAGAGTTAGTAGAATCCTTCTAACTACATGAACATTTGGAAATATGCTTTCAAAATTTAATTTTCATAATCTCAAATTCAGGAGTTTATTAAAAAAAAATTGTCTAAATATTAGCTTATTTTTGTATATTTTTATGAATTTCTTCATAGATTAGATTAAACTATTAATATTTTTTCATCATTCTTTAAAAATTTCATATTTTTGCTATGTCTCATTTTGGCACCTATTTCAATTGAGCACCTGAGGCCATCACCTCACCTATGTGACTGGCTCTGTATATATGTGTATATATATAAATATCATCTATCTTTGGACACATTGTAATGTTTTCTGCAATGATGTTATAAAGAGTACAGGCCACTCCTAGTTCCATCTAGGAGGGGTTTTCAGATAGGCCAGAATGCCCCAAGACTTGAGTATCAGAGTACTTATTGTCCCATGTCTTACTAGAGTCATTATGTAGTTTTTAAATTGAGTGAGACCTTGTCTTTGCCCACTCTTGCTTCAAGTCCCATGACATTTGTTTTATAGGAATAGTTGTTCTTGTATCTAATGTTTCTTTTGTACAAATTGTGATGTACGCAGTATTTTGTTTTTTTTGTTCAACATATGTGTGTATGTATATATAAATAATATACATACATACACACACACACACACAGTAGAATCGATCGATCGTTTTCCCGCATCTATCGTTTATTTTGCCCAGTCCTGATGATCATATTGCTTTGTTATGTTCCCGCATTTATGGTTCAGTTCAGTCGGTCCCTTGAAAAACAATAAATCGAGATTTCACTGTGTGTGTATGTATATATATATATATATATATATATATATATATATATATATATATATATATATATATATATATATATATATCCCCATTGATGTAATATCCCCATTACATCATGTTTTTAAACCTGAAAGGGAAAACTAGCTGATATTTACATGGCTGGAGCTAGACTCAGCCCGAAAGGAATAAAAATTAGATTTAAATGCAGTCGGCCAAACTTCTTAGTACATTGTTTATCAGAGCAAAATTACATCCATTCATCCCAGAAGAATGGCTCTGAATAATATTACCTTTGAACATTAAACGTGAGGGGGTGAGGTCGACATGTGACTATTATTTGTAGGGTCACAAATTTAGGGGCTCACGATGCAAACCCACTAATGAATTCCTTACACGTGTAGCAATGCAAAGGCATGCGATTCATGATAAGTTCTATGGCTAAGGGTTTTAGAGCGATAAATTAATATTACTGGGGATTAGATTTAGGAAAAGGAATTTAAATGCTAGAATTGAGGGCATAATATTTAAGATACTACCAGCATGGTCGCTTTTAGGTTTATATTTTCTTTTGCAAAACAACTCAATTGAAAGTAACATATGTAAGGAATGTTACCATTACCTGTCATCATAAATATATGTTGTTAAGGGGTAGTGAAAGCTCTGACAAGAAATTTATAATCATTGCTAAATTCTCTATAAGGCTGATTCTAAAACATCGTGTTTAAAAAATGTGAATTTCCATTACTTCAGAACAGAGTTACAGATAAGTCTGAGAAACCCAACACCAATAATTTTTAAAATTACATCCCTCACTGTATTGTACTATTTTTCAAAACTAAGATATCTACACTTTATCATTACATAAAATAAGAAATTGTTGGGGAAAATTTTCACTTATAAAAGGGAGTAAAAATTCAGCAAGTACTAAAATTTAGTGTAGATTACATTTCTCTCTGTATGTATTATTGTTCGCAATTCAGATATCTCCACTTAATCATATTAAATGAATAAATTTAAATTATTTTGTGTGTAAATTAAAATTATTCGCGAGTAAAATACAGCAATTAAATTATACCAGATTACGTGCTATCGTCGAGCCACATGTGGTTGCAAATTGCAGACGGCCGCTAGTGTTTACATCCGGTAGTTACAGCCGTTGCCATTCGGAATGTAGAAATATCGTTGATTTTTTGTGCCGCATACCTACGCATTTTATATATATAGATTGCTTGTATATATGTTTGTATACATTTGTGTATATAAAGTGTGTGTAAATGTGTATTCAGGAGAGTAAGTCAAGCGATCAGTCTCCCTCTGCCATCAACAGTTCGGTCCAGCCTTCCTCAGAACCCAACAGTCTTCCAGTGAACGAACTGACGCCCACCAGGGATGCCCCCGATTCTGGGACTTCAGACGACAGTTGCGGCGTCTTAGTGAGTATTCCTTACAGCAGTAAAGGTGAACTGTTTGTTTTAAAATATGCTTTAAAAAAGTAGAAAAAGTAAATAAATTTGAGTATATTTTTGTTTAAAGATTATTTTAAATGAGTGATTTGATTGTTCTTCAAGATTGACACATTCGATGTTTACCATGTTTTTATTAACTTGCTTTCTTGTTTGTGTGTGTGTTTTGTCTGGTACAAATCTTGCAATCGATTTTTAACTCACTTCCCGACTAGCTAGACATTTGAAACTTTTAGAATAGCTCAGAACATGATGACAATGCATTATTTTAATACTTTTAGCCATCTTTATTCAATATTTTAAAATCCATCACGTAAAAATACGAGAAGCGTCTGGAGCCAAAAGTAACTGCGCTACAGGTGCCATCTACTAATGTAATAGTGAACCAAGCATATTACATTTTCATTACAATGGGATAATTTTTATTTATGCCCACATGCTAGATTCAACAAAAAATTTAAAAACATGGTATATAAAAAGTCTTTATCTTGTAATTATTTTAGTCTGAAGGTATTGAATGTCAGCTGAAAAAATAAAGATATACACCTGTAAAAGCAAGTCACTTTCATTCAGTAAACACTCAGAATTCAGTAGCTTACAAAGTCGAAACACTCCATCCTAAGCCACAGCTTCTTTCTTGAGCATTTCACTGACAACTAAACGACCCTATGACAACTACAGTTGATTGACCCATAGGGGAAAAGTCTAGGGAAAGATTGATGGATTATCCCTTTCTAGGGAAAAATAAAGAAATCCTTACTTGGGGGGAAAAGGAGGAAAAAATTCCAAAAGAAAGCTTCTTCCATTAAACAAGTCGTCAATCATTTAAATTTGCAGTAGCAACTGTTAGGGAGGTTTTAAAGGGATTTTATTTTTTTAAATTTTTTTCTGTGCCAATAATAAAACTTTTTGGCTATCAAATTATTTGACAGATTTTGTATTGTTTACGATACCTCTTTTTCTTAAACATCTGCAGATCCTTAATAAGATGGAATGGAATGTCATGACCCAGTAAATATTATGACTCGGTTTAAAGAGTCAATGATAAATACAGACAAATCACTACTTAAATCATAGTTTTATTAGAAAATAAAATGTTAAATAAACAGAAAAAATGGTTCAAATGAAATGCAGTTTATGGCAAAAGCATGAAGAAATCTTAACAGTTTTTCTAGTATCTATACTTGATAGAATGTTTCCTGAAAGATAGATGCCTCTGTTTGCCCGGCATAACTCCACTGGATTTTTTTTTTTTTTTTGGGGGGGGGGGGGGCGTTACGTTAAAGACATTGTTTATAAAATTCCTGTTTCTGATATTTCCGCTTTATAGAAAATTATACAATTCACAGTCCTCGCTGTTCCACCGCAAATGTTGGAGGGAAATTGACAACAAACTCAACATTTTTAACAAGTTTTTATTAACTTGCTTTCTTGTTTGTGTGTGTGTTTGTCCAGTTACAAATC